>JASDQU010374627.1:107363-138077 GCA_032191745.1 Picea mariana
AGTTATGCTGAAGCAAAGCCAAGCCAAAGCCATTTTTATGCAGGGAAGCTATTGAGGAGCAGACGCTTGCGGACCATTTCTAGGAGCTACACTCAGTCTTTTTCAGTGCCGTCAGTTTTGTTGGATTTCTGAGGTGAAGCAGAACATAGTGAGACCAGTATGAGATCCATTTGATGTACTTTTTATGTACTGTACAAGCATTGAAGAATTAATAAAGAAGCCTCCCCCACTGAGACAAAGGCCCGGAGACATAGGCAATTTTTTGTCGAACTCCATTATCAATTCTCTTGTGATGGTTTGTTGTTCTTATTGCTTCAGTTTAGATCTGTATATTGTCCTTTAGCTGCTATGTTTCCTCATTAAATTCATCCTCTTTCATTCATCTTTTTAAATGGTTAATTAACGCATGCAATTAATAACTCAACCACAGTCATTAAAAGTTCTTTTCGGATCAAGTGGTATCAGAGCTAGTTGATGTTTGGATTTGAGTTTTGCATGTTAACCAGGGAAAAGCTACAGCATGATGAAGGCGATCTTGTTGCAGAGAATCCATTAATTGGATTGAGAAAGAGAGCTTCTCACAGCGAGAAGATGGCATCGGAAGAAGGGCTTTCTCAGGATGAGAAAGAGTTCAAAAAAACTTTCCTTGCTATGTCGGAGATGGTGAAAGTTTTGTGCGAGGATTACTTGGAACGAAAGAGACCAGTTTTGGGTGAATCTTCAAAGGGAAAAAGTAGAGAGGACGAGGATCATCCTCAGATTCCTCCTTCACCTCCATCATCACCTCCTTCTTCTCCTTCTTCTTCAAGTTCAAGTTCTAAGTCTAATGCAAAGAAACATGTTCATAAACATAATAAGGAAATGCCATTATTAAAACTTGATGTTAAATTTGAGTTACCTATATATGATGGTGAAGTAAATGCAGAGAAACTTGACAATTGGGTCAGACAGATGGAGGTTTACTGCAATGTGCAACAGATCAAGGATGAGGCCACACAAATCAAGTTGGCATCTTTGAGACTTGCAGGTACAACTCTCATCTGGTGGCAAAGCAAGTTGCAAAATGGGACGCAACAAGTGGGTAATGTATTTCCATCATGGAAAAGCTTCATTTCTGCACTTAGGAAACAATTCTTGTTGGGTATGTGTTATATTCTTTGCATGTGTGTGTGTGTGGGTGCGTCAGATACGACGACTGCGTCTGACGATCCCTTCACCTAGGGCTCTGCCGTGTGCGCCGAGCGCTTTCCTAGGGGGGTCCCAGGGGGGGGGCAGGTATGCCCCCCCTGGTTACGCGCAGTGTTCGGCACCAAGCGGTAGCCCAGGGCTGACGGGGTTCGGGGCAGCGCCCCGAGTACACGTAGTGTTCGGCACCGGGCGGTAGCCTGGGGCAACGCCCCGAATTTTTTTTTTTTTTTGGGCGGTTTTTGCTATTTTTAGCGGATTTTGCTATTTTTAGCTGATTTGTAAATTAATCCCGGATTAAGCGATTAGGGTTTTGGTATCTACGAAATACCTAAAAACATTGTATATATTGTATGGCGAATGGTGAAATTCGATATAATGAAAAAGAAAGGTTTTCCCGGTTGAGGGTTTCCGGTAAAGATCTCTGTGTATTCTGTGTATGAGCCATTGATTAATTCCTGTATTGCTTAAGAATATATATGCATTGCTTTACTTCGCAGGTTTAAAACTTACAATTCTATCATTTGGGTTATAAAGAAAAACATTAATTGAATGGCAATCTTTAAAACTAAGAAAAGGACAAACAGTGCAAGAGTATACAGATAGCTTTTGTAAAATGGCATTGATGTTAGATATCCCATTACATACACAGGAAACCCTTATGAAGTATATAGGAGGTTTACCTATGCATATTAGAAACATTGTATTCATGTTTGGACCCACTAACCTTGATGAGGTTTCTGTTCAAGCGACATACATTGAAGCAGGGAAAGTAGGTGTATCAGGGGAATCTTCTTCAAGGAAAGAGGGCAAGAGAAAATGGCATGGCAAGAATTCAAATGCAGTGACGAGGAAGGGAGGGAAGCCCTCTTGCAAGCATTGCAAGAAAGAGGGACATGATGAGGACAGATGTTGGCAGTTGCATCCCGAGAAGAGGCCAAAGTGGTTCAAGGAAAAGAAGGGAATGCAAACAGTGGCAGCGACAACAAGATCCACAGACTTGGGATCGGATTCAGGTGATGAATCAAAGATCTCATTAGTTGGTATGACAGGTAAAATTAGTGAAGGCATTGATTGTAGAAGCAACTTGTTTCATATAAGGGTAATCATGCGACACACTAAGATAGACACATTAATCGACAGTGGATCTCAATCTAATCTAATCTCAGAAGAATTGGTTAAGCAATTGGGGTTAAAAACACAAAATCATCATAATCCTTACACACTTAAATGGATAAGCAATCATCATCAAATGCACATAACAAAGCAGTGTACAATCAAATTTGCAATTTCATCTAAGTATGTGGACGAAGTAACATGTGATGTAGTGTTGTTAAGAGAATGTGGAATGGTCTTAGGTAGTCCATATTTATATGATCGTAAGGCAATCTTCTACAGGACAAAGAATCAATATCAATTAACCAAAGTAGGTCAAGATTATGTGGTTCATGCTCATCATGTTAAGGAAAATAAAACACTTCAAACAATGGAACAATTAAAGAAGGTAGTGCAAGCAAGCAACATACCAATAATTGTTTCAAATGAAGTAATCGATCTTAAGCAAGAACAATAAATGATTGTTGAATGGAAAATCAATCATAAGTTGCTTCAAGATAAGATCATGTCGTGCAAATATTTCAAGTATATCACTTCATTTGCAGTCGTCTTTTTGATGATGTCATTAGTAATGTTGTCTACATGGATGATAGTGTCATCAGTAAGATGTAACAGGGTTCAAATAGCTAACAATATACTGTCAGTTGTCATGATTGTGTTACAGTTGATCTTAATGAGACATGTGCACATGACAGAGTTCCGAGACAGAGGACAAGCCAGGTGGCCTATCCTGAGCTTGTTGACTGGTCAGTAACCTTTTGGGGACCAAAAGGTCTTTTAGTGGGGAGGTGTGATCCAGAATCGGATCCAAGAGCCTGACAGGGCTAAAAAAGGCTTAAAAATGAAAGTGCTCAAAATTCGACGAAACCAACACCATTGTGTTCGTCTCGTTCTCTCGATTCCGGCCATATATTTACTTTCTCAAAATAGACTCCGGATGTGAAAAATATCGCACAACAATCAGATTCTTCTAGGGTAAAAGTCAATGGTCAACTGGCAAATGAATAAGTGCCACATGGGCCAGGCATGGGCAGCCACATGGCACTTCACTACTGGTTGGCATGTAAAAAGTATGTAGGGGTCAATGGGATTCGAACCTCTGACCCATGGCTAACTCCAAGTCTTTGGTAAAGCCCTATTACCAACCTACCAAAGCTAAATTGATGAAAAAAACCCACTTTTATATAGTTTTGGGTTAAAATGTCCAAAGGAGGGTGCAAGAGAGCTAGGGCTAAGCCCCAGCAAAAGGTTTCATGGCAGGTGCATGCCCAAGGGCTAGTGTTGGGCATGCCCAAGGGGCATTTTAGCCCAGAACACATGAAAGGCGCCCCAAAACCAGGAGTTGCAATTAAGGGGGCTGACACTTAAGCATTGGGCGCGCCAGCACTTGGCCATGTGGCCTCATACGACCTGGAAAAGGGGGGGCGCACCCTGTTAGAGGGGGCTACTCTGTAATTTGGGAAAAATGTGGTTTTTTAACATTACAGAGTGGGTTTTTCACTGATATTATGCCCAGAAAATGGATTTTTGGGGGATTTTGGCCCATTTTTGGGAGTTATTGGGCTCTTTTTGAGGCCAGATTTTGGGAGGAAGTTGGAGATGGATAACCAACTTGAGATCTATATAAACCAGGCCTGTTTCAGGCCATGAAGGACAGTCATATCATAGTTATGCTGAAGCAAAGCCAAGCCAAAGCCATTTTTATGCAGGGAAGTTGTTGAGGAGAAGACGCTTGCGAACCATTTCTGGGAGCTACACTCAGTCTTTTTCAGTGTCGTCAGTTGTGTTGGATTTCTGAGATCAAGCAGAACACAGTGAGACTAGTATGAGTTCCATTTGATGTACTTTTTCTGCACTGTATAAGCATTGAAGAATTAATAAAGAAGCCTCCCCCACTAAGACAAAGGCCCGGAGACGTAGGCAATTTTGTGCCGAACTCCGTTATCAATTCTCTTGTGATGGTTTGTTGTTCTTATTGCTTCAGTTCAGATCTGTATATTTTCTTTTGGATGCTATGTTTTCTCATTAAATTCATCCTCTTTCATTCAGCTTCTTAAATGGTTAATTAACGCATGCAATTAATAACTCAACCACAGTCATTAAAAGATCTTTTCGGATCAGACGTGAGGGGTAAAGGGAGTCAAAACACATGAGAGAGGGCCCCCCCACACACTCAAACTGAAGTTACAACGTTCCATCACTAGGAAAAACGTCTATCCCCCTAGGGGCGTGATTTTTGAATGATGTGAGGGGGTGAGAGGGTTAGAAAAAGGTTGGGTGGGTATGTTATGCTTAGGGATTCTCTCTCTAACCTCTAACCATCATTAAACATCATTTTAACTCATTATTACAATTTTACAATTTTTCCATGTTTGGACTTTAACAATCAAAATTGATGTTTTAGACTAACTCACACTCCGAGTGGACAAACCCATGGAAAAAGTTGTCCGACTGAGTTGAAACTTGGTCCATGGATGCGGGGGGTTCTATTTCATTTATTTTGACCACAAATACCCCTATCAAAATTCCAAGGACCTAGTTTTTACAATTTTTGCTCAAAATTAATTAATTAAACCTCCAAACTTAGGGAAATTTAATTAAAAAAAATTATTCTAGACTCAATGGAATTCCGCGAAAATTTATAAGATGTTTTGCATGGTCATTTACAATGATTCCCTATAATAGTTACCAAAAGATAAGCCCACTAGAACGTCGTTCACCACTTTGGAGGAATTATTGCATGTGTCAGGGAAAAACTCAAGGGAAATCAATAAGGCTGAAAAGCCCAATTGATAACCTGAGGATAAAAAACCCTCGGTGAAAGGAACTCTCTCAGTGAACCGATCCCAAGGTAACTAACCTAGACATGACTCATGCAGAGCTATTACATTATTCACCCACGCAGGAGTGCGGAAATTCCAAGTACAAAAAGAAGTGTGGGGGGCAAACAATGCCCTGTAGAACCAAAGTCTTCGACAAATTTGCATCTGATGATGCATCTCTTCATGGCACATGGATTTGACCACCTGTGTTGGAGAAGCGGTCAATAACCCCTCTTCATTCATTCTCTCGGAGTATTAATCCTCCGAAGTGGCAGATCTTCCGCCACGTGTCCTATCCCAACAGACGGCTCTAATGGATTTCGACACATCGAGACTTTTTTCCTTCGGGACTTCGCTCCTTGTTTTTCCCCGAAGTGTATCTCTCCAAAGCAATAGATCGGACGTCGCGTGTCCACAAAATCAAGGGTTTAGATTTAGCTTCTTACCTTTTTGGCGCTTCGGACAAATTCTGGTCAACAACCCCTCCTTTCCCTTGCTCATTTCTCCGAAGTCCGTGATTTGTTGACACGTGTCCACCTCAGATCAATGGTTACAATTTACTTCGGCAGTTCAGGCTTCAGGAGTTTTGGATTCACTACTCTCGTTTTCTTTCGAAGTGCTCTTCTCCCGGAGTACACAGATCTTCGTCGTGTGTCCTTCCTAGATCCAACGATCCAGATCTACTTTGTTCTTTGTGACTTTGCAAAGTTCGCACTCTACCCCTCGCAAATCTTCCAGAGCTTTACCTCTTAGACTCTCCGATATTCTGCCATGTACCCTCCTCTGGATCTACGGTCCAGATGGACTTCGGCTTCATAGCTTCGGAATATTCGACTCCATTTCAAATGAAAAACGTCAAATATGCGAATTCCAAAGGACTCCATAGTTTAGCCTCCTTGCACCTTCTCGAGATCTAACGGTTGTCAATGACCCCGACTTCCTCCGAAGGGATCTTAATCGTCAATCCTTGAACTTCAACAAATTTCTCCTTTTCTGTTGAATCTTTGTCGCTGTCTCTCCTGAGCTTGCTCTTCCTTGGAGCTTTGAACTTCTCAGAGCGTTTTTTCGACACTTAGTCGAATTTCGAATCTTTGCACGCCTTGCAACAGATCTTCGCACCTACTCAACTTCTTTGAGCGACTGTTCACACCTTGCAACACTTGTTTACACTCTTCTGCAAATGAACTTAGAGTTATTCCTCCTGAGCTTCTAAGTCAAAAGACTCTGTCAACGCACTCTTTGCGGACACTTTGCACTCCTTGCAATGTAGCAATTTATAACAACAATGAGTATTTTGTAACAACCACAAGAATTATGCCTTGAAATTTCTTGAAAAAGACAAGGAAATGTAACTTTGAATAGGCAAATTGATAATAAATTGTCACAAGCAAAGTTGGCAATTTAGCTAGCATTTAATATCACTTTTTCAGAGAATTTGTTGCAGTTAGATGGCTGTAGCAATATTTTTGTAACAACAACAAATTCTAGTGCTCAAAATTGCAAGAAAACACCATGTAAACTCAACATTTAACTAGTAGATTGATTGGCAATTGTCACCAGTGATTTCCAGATGAGCTAAGTGTGAGTTACGTAGATGAATGCAACAATTTAGCATGAATTTGTATGGTTGTAGCAATGATTTGCAACAGAAGCAAGTTAGTTAATGAATTAGTCTAGTTTAGGGTTAGTAGAAGTTAGCAAAAGCTTAAAGGAAGAGAGTTTGAGTGTTTAATCAATCCTTCAATAAGAGAGAGGCTAGAACTAGTGCCTTCTAGGGCTTATGGAGTCAAGTGGATGGCTTCCTCTAAGGCTGCAAATCAATTTTGATAGTGCACAAAAGTTCAAGACTAATGCATAGAAGAAGTAGTAACTTAAGTCTCCCTAGGAATTTTCCTCAAGAAAACAAGATACTAGGGTGTAGGCAAATCGAGGCCCTAACACCTTGCTCTCCTTAGGATTTTTACGGGATAAGAACTTAGGAAAAGATAACTAGGTTAAAACCTTAGAGTGCTAGTAAACTAGGGCTCTAGGGTTTCACTAGTTACTAGATCAATTCAATAAAAATCTCGGCAAATAGAAAGTAAGAAAGTAGCAAATTAAGTTCCTTACTTCAAGCATTAAGTATACCATGCAATCCACTTTTAACACAACCCTCCTGGCTAATTCTTTTTGGAGAGTTGTTACTCACGACAGCATTTGGCATCGAATCTTAGTGGAAAAATACCTGGGCTCCCTGCAGCTTTGTGACTGTCTTCGTAAGTCATCCTTTCAACTTAAGAGGGCATCCTCGTTCTGGAAGGGCCTGGTCGCCTCCTCTCCTATAATTCTCCATTGGCTCCGATGGAAGCCGGGCTCTGGCACAGAGATTAAAATCGGAAGGGATAAGATTATTGGCCTGGAGGACAACTCGCTTCTCCCTCCAGCATTGTGTTTGAAGCTCAGCTCTTTAAATTTACTGAACCTAGCACAGGTTAGAATTTCGACTGGCATCCACTCTCTTCCGGATAATTGGATGGGAAGTAGCGAGTTGTCTTTTTGTGGACGGTGGGAAAGCGATTGGAACCGCTTCATTTCTGCACTAAAAAGCGCTGGAATCTCCCTTGTAGATGAGCCAGATTCCCTACTGTGGGCAGGAGGGGACGCATCGGGCATCTTATCTGTAAAGAATATCTATGTTGCTCTTCTAAAACAACAAAATCTCAAATTTATTTACTCTTGGTATCTACAGCTTTGGAATTGGGATGTTTCCCTAAAATACAAATGTTTTGTTTGGCTCGTCGGCAAAGAGAAGATTTTAACGTGGGATTTGCTTCATCAGAGAGGCTGGGAGGGGCCCGAAATCTGCCCTCTTTGTCGCCACGCGCCGGAAGACATACACCATCTTTTGGTCCACTGTAAGTTTACGATGGAAGTTTGGAACAGACTGCTAAAACACTATTCTCTTCATTTTTCCTGCAGTGGAGACACAATCTCTGATTGTTTTAATTCGTGGAACTTACGGAACTCCCCTCCGATTTGTTTGGTTGCCCACGTCTGCTGGCAACTCTGGATCGAACGGAACAAAGCATTGTTTGAGGATCGGCCTCCTTCCATGCTGGTTGTCTTTTACAGAGTCCTGGCCACCTTCAACTGGCAGCCGTCAACAGTCAAACCTCTCCTCTACAAAGCGATTGACCTTAAGTTGCCTGAAGGGTACACCCTGGCATGCTTTGATGGAGCTGCCCAGTCAAATGGCTTATGCTGTGGGGCTGGAGGTATTTTCAAAACTCATCCGTTGAGAATCACAAAATGGTTTCTCAACTGTGGCTCGGGAACAAATACTAAAGCCGAGCTCATGGGGCTTTGGGCTTCCCTCTCGCTAGCCTCCATTTGGTCTATCAATCATTTGCTCGTCCTCAGCGACTCGAGAGTCATCATCGACTGGATTACTCAAAAATCCAAGCTTCATTCAGTCCATGTCGAATAATGGAAACAAAAAACGCTGGATCTATCCAAAAGATTCACGAACATCAACTTCTAGCACATTTCCAAATCATACAATAGCAAGGCGGACTCTCTCTCAAAGAGAGCGATAAATGAGGAGGCAGGGAGACTCTCGATCTTCCATTGCGATAGAGGGATAGAGAGTCTTGTTTCCTACTTTAGCATCTTCTGATCGATGAATGATGTCCCTCTTTACCTTTGATAGTTGACAGTTCTTTGATTGCTTCTTGTAAGCGTATTTAGGTTTTTTATCTCACAGTTGTTCTTCGGCATTTGAGGGTCTTGCATTGTAGTAGGGCTGTTTTGTGTTTGTATTGGTCGATTCACTGTTTTTTTGTGCACCGTCCTCAGCTCAAAGCTCACTACAGTTTCTCCTTGTAAATGAATTTATACCATATATAAATTCGAGAAATTTTTTTTTGGAAAAAAAAAAGTATACCATGCAATCTCATAATCTTGTATGAGCAAATCAAACCATACATAAACCATTCAATAAATGACCAAAATGCAGATTTTACCTACTTGCACCAAGAATAATCATGAAAATACCATGCAAGATCACTATAAAAGATTCCAAGTTTGATCCACTTGCCAAAAAATCAGCCTTATACAAGAGTATGCCTCACAATTTCAGCCAGTAGCCCTTCTAGGGAAAAAATTTCAGACCTCTTCTCTTGTGTGAGGATTTGTGATGATAAAAATGAATGTACTTTATGTTTCTTTATAAAAAATTGGTGACCTTTAATTAATTTCAGGTCAAATAAAGGCCAACCTGGCCAATTTACAAATAAATTCAAATTAGACATAAATAAAACTAATTAGCATCTAAAAACACTTCCAAGGGTGACGGCATGCCCTTCTAGGGTGACGTTGAGCCCCTAAGGTGGAATGTTGGGCTCCATATGTTGAACGTTTGGCCTCCAAAGGCCTTGGATGACGCCCACACGTGCCAACTAGCTCACAACTTCCCTCAAAATGAAAACCCTAGCTCTGGATGATGTGTAGGGTCATGATGGTGACGTCATGGGATCTCAAAGGTCAACGTCCAGGTGGAAAAGCAAGATCCCCCTAGGTCTAGGTCTGCTAGGGTGGCGTCCTTCTTTCTTCCTGGTGCAAATCTCTAATGTCTTCTTGCCCCTAGCTGGAGTTACAACATCCATCCGTGGGATTTCAACCCTATGAAGGTATGAGCTAATCATTCCCCCATGTGTACCTGTCCACCCAACAAGGTCCTGCAGCAACAAGTACGCCCTCTAGGGGTTCATAAGTCAGAGGGATCATAACATGTAAATCACATCCAATAATTAAATTACCCAAACATGTGCATCAAACCCCCCTTTACCCAAACAAATGCTCAAAGACGTTATGCAATCTAACAAGTCAAGTTTGGAGAAGGTCACAAGGTGTCCTATTGGGCTAATCCTCCTTAAGTTTGGGGTTTTTCCTAGGTGAGAACCAATCCAGGTCATGTAAGTGTATGAGATGGCGTGGGGTAGTGTTTGGGCATGGGGTGCAGTGATAACAGGGAAATGTAAATCTTACATGTGGGTGCCTTTGTAGAGGGCGAGTTGCACCTTGTCATAGATGCCATTGTTTCCTAGCTCATTCATTGCATTTTATTCTTAACTTCATTGCTTTTGATCTTTTGTTTTTATGCTTCAAGGGAAGAGTTGAAGGACATTGTCCTAGCTTGGTGACTAGAAGTGACAGCGTTATCAACAAGCATTTCATGGAGATGAAAAGGCTGGCTCGTGATGAGACCCCCTTTCTCTTGGTTATACCACCAAGAGCCACAACCCTGATTTGGTGACCAGATAGATGGTAATGTCATACCACTACATGCCCATGGTCATAATAAGTCGGCTCATGATGAGACCTCTCATCCACTAACTAATGCCTTGAGTGTTTGTTTTCTTATGGGTTCCCCTTTTTTACTGAGAAGCCTTTTACTGCTTTCTCGGGAATCCCTGGGCGAAGCATCTCAAAAGTTTCATCTTTGGCTTTTAACTCTTGCCAACTACTTTTACCCTCTAGGCCTTTAGCCCCTTTTTCCCATAAGGCAAGGTACAACCCTTCCTAGTGTGGCAAATCCCAATGACCAAACAAAGGTAGGGAGAGATGAGAGGAATAAAGATGGAAAGTGGTAAGTATGGAGGGAACGAACGATGACCTTCACAGACCCACCCAGTGGCAACCCATCCTAAAGGGAGATCAACTTACTAGGGAATCATGTCACCCTTCCAGGTATGAACAAGTTAAAGAGCATAATTTCCAAGCAAACGTTATAAAATGAAGGAGTATTCAATGCAACATATTCAAGTGCTTCAATAATCAGAGTGACACATACCATGATACCCGGACTCATTACCTCATGGAGCAAGACTTACTGCTACTTCAGGACCAGGCTAGTGGGATGGATGTCGTTGATGTTAATAAATGGATTGCACTGAAGAAAAGAGGGGCCCTCCGAGGCCATGCTCAAGTCATCCAACTCTCGGCACTCCATGTCTAGGACCTGTGGGCCTTGACAGATGATCTCCTTAGTTATCCCTAGGGTAGGGGATAACACATCCAAAGAGTTCCAAAGCCACCATGAGCTCTCTCAATGAGAAATTAGAAAATATCCATGCAAGACTGCAAGAAAGCGCTCCCTTTATCCCATTTTATTCATTAGTTGACTCTTTTGCGACCTTTTTACCTACTTTTCATATTCTCAATAGTCACTTAGGCGTCTTTTTCCACTTTACTCAATGTCACCTTTACATTTAATTAATTCTCGCTCCGGTGACATTAATAAAATAATTAATTCCCTTTTAATTCCTTGACCATGACCCACGGTAATTACTTAGGCCATTTCGTCAATTCATCTAGATGACTCATTTGTAAAGGGGCATTACAGAACTAGTAAGGATAAATTATGTGCTCAGTAATCCACATATTGACACATAAAGAAAGCAAAAGCATGTCAAATTGCTTGAAACATTACAAAAAATTTGAAAATTATTGGAACATGCGGTACACTTTGAAATTTCCTATGCTTCCAAAAGGCACTGGATAGTAACGTGAGGAAGCCTTATTTGCAAAATATGAAGCTGCTGAAACACAGATCATATTATCCAACTGCTTACCACAAAGAAAGGGGATGACCTTGTTTTCTGACGGGTGTAAACTGCCCACACCTCATCCTTGCCAGGATATATAAAATAAGAATATGGGAACTTGTAGTAGCTTTTCACCCTGCAAATACATTCAAGTACTAGACTGAAATACGTGATCTTTTACGGGAGTACAACAAAACTATTCTCTCCTTGATTGTAAGTTCCCAAGGAAAAACAAATAAGTAAAAAAATATTTTTTTAAACCTGACATCTCGAGTGGAATCACAAGTATCACAACTAAGTTTCACAACTAAGTTGCAGTTCTGTTTTAACAGCAAGACATTAATGCATTTGTGTACAAAATTAGACAAAAATAAGGCGGTAAAGCACCTATGAGAAAACGATAACCAACTGTCTTGGATTTCAGAGTCTCGACATATTTTATACATTCCAGTTCCACGATCAGGACTCCATTTGTCAGCTTCTAGTGAAGTATAATCATATGTCAAATCCAGGAATTTCCTGACACATTTTACATGTCAAGGTATGAGAGAAACATAGAAACTCATGTGTAATAGAAAAAGGTGAACTCTAGGATGTTGTGGATTTTGGTAGAAGTGAAAATGGGTTCTGAAGCATTATCAAGTCAGCAATAATTCAATGTGATTAACGAGCCAAAAATCCAAGACACTCACACTTCTATTTGGATATATCGTTTTTCCCCAGTCTTGCCAGATTTTGAGAATCTGCCTCCTGATCGTTTGACAATGAGAGCATACCAGTTAGGTTGCTCATGTGTATTGTACAATGCCCAAATCTGCTCCAGAATCACTACTTAGTTAAATTTAATTCAATGAAGGCTTTAACAAAAAACAGACATCTTGAGGATTCGATTAATATCAAAACATGAAGCTTTAAATAGCCACTCACATCTCCATCTTCCATGACACAGCATTTATGTTCTGGGATACTTTCAAAAGGAACAATCTGCTCCACATTCTTTATTCTTGTGGATCTATTCAAAAGAGAACTGAGGAGATATGCAACCACCTTAACCTAAAATTGGAACAGTAATGGACATTATGGTGTTACACTAATGCAAAAAAGTCAAAATATTACAAGAGTCAAATATTTTTGAAAATAGATTTAAACAAACGTATCAAAGAACTGAGTCCGGATAACAAAGATGCTCACTGAAAAAGTGTTCCCTAATAACCTCCATCTGATAATGTATTTTGCCTCTTTCTCTTCTGTCATTGGAGACCTGTTGGAATCACAACGTTTGGTTGATTTCTTAATGGATTTCACGGACTCTCCAGATGACTTTCGGCTCCTGAAAGAGATAGCAATGCTCACAGAGAAAACCATTAGACTAGAACTACATAGTACACAGACAGCAGTGCAAGTATACGAAAAATTAGCACAGAATTTCAAAATTGTAGAACTCCTTATTTTAAAATTGCGAGAATATCCCATTCTAATTCTTTTCTATCAACCTTAAACATTTCAATAATAAGTTTAATAGATGAAAGATTTATAAGCAAGACATCGACGTCCATAGAGACTGGTACTGCAGTATCACTGTAATTTTGATTCCTTGCTTAAGTTGTCAATATAAAAAAAAAAACGATAAATATTTGCAATTAAGCCAGGTGTCTCCAGTAGCTGGTTTATGAAAAACGCTTGTGTGTGATTAAAATATCATGACAATGATATACGAAGACTTCTATTCTAAATATATACAAATTGTTGGTAACAATCTGCCACGTCCCCAGCATATCCAGCCAGAGGATAGTGCTGTGAGGATCGTGCTGTGGAGTACACGGGGATTCATCCATATCATTCAGAGACCTGAAGAGGCTTGTGCTTTGAAGATCTATTTCATGATTTTGATTCCGAATTTGACCTCCTCTTAAGAAAAATGTGCCCTGAAGATTTAAGCACTTACATTGTTGCCAATATTATAGAAAATATTATCATTGCCGCTAGAAGAGAAGAAACTGATCAAGATGACAGTCTTTTTGGGTATTGTTCTGTAGATACAAGAACCTTATCCTACAGAGAACTTAACATGTGATGAGGATTCTGATGATAAAGAGGTTGATGCTGAGTAAGAATATTATAAAGAAGAGGACCTTTCTGAGAAAGATAATCGTATTACTTGATAAATTGTGAAGCAAGAAATGCAGAGAGAAATAATAGAATAGAAAACAGTATATTAGAATATAAGAAGAAGAGTACAAAACGAGTACATGAAGAAGATCATGAAGAAGTAAGTATGCAAAGGTAAATAGCTGAGCTAAATAGGCTCAAGCAAAACAAGAATAGAAAGTACAGCTGGCAGTTTACAGTCAGCCTGTTGAGGTTACATTATATTTAACACTCCCTCTTAAACTCAACAGTTACAAGCATCAGCACTGATTATGCCTAAGTGTTGTCTTTTAAAATCAAAAACCGATTTTCCCAGTGGCTTTGTAAAGATATCAGCAAGCTGATCTCGAGAACCATGGAATTGTAGTACAATATCACCATTATTGACTAGCTCACGTATGAAATGAAAACGAGTGTCAATGTGTTTGTTTTTCTTGTGAAACACATGATTTTTGGATAGAGCAATTGCTGAAGTATTGTTACAAAAAATAGGAGTTGGATCATTTTTTGTATGTGACATTTCTTTCAATATTCTTCTCAGCCACACAGCTTGACAGGAAGCTGAGGTAGCAGTGACATACTCTACCTCTGCAGAAGATATTGAAACAATTGGCTGCTTCTTTGATGCCCATGAGATCAGGTTCGTGCTCAGTTGAAAAACATCTCCAGATGTGTTTTTCCTGTCATCTAGGCTGCCTGCAAAATCACCGTCTGTGTAACCAGAAAGTTGATTACTATCAAATTTAGTGTACCATAAGCCACAATTGAGAGTTCCTGCAATATATCTCAAAATTCGTTTCGCCATTTTCCAATGAGAATCTTTGGGGGATTCCATGAATCTGGAAACAAGGTTGGCTGCATACATAATGTCAGGCCTAGTTGCTGTAAGATACAACAAACTGCCTACTAAGATTTTGTACAGAGTAGGGTCCACTATAGGGCCTTCATCTTTCTTGCTCAATTTTGTGCCTAAGGGTATAGGAGTTTCTGTTGGACTGCATTCTTCCATGCAGAATCTTTTGATGATGTCTGCTGCATACTTTTTCTAACAGACAAAAATGCCTTTGGTTGATTGATCAACCTCAATCCCTAAAAAATATTTCATTATGCCAAGATCTGTCATCTCAAACTCAAATTGCATGGCATGTTTAAAATTTGTTAATTCAAGATTTCCCGTATAGATCATGTCATCAACATATAAACATACAATCAAAATTTTACCGTGTTGATCTGTTTTGGTGTAAAGAGTTGGCTCATTTTGACTTCTGCTGAAACCACTTTGGATCAGGTAAGTGTCAATTCTGTTGTACCAAGCTCTTGGAGCTTGCTTTAAGCCATACAAGGCTTTCTTTAACCGATATACTTTGGCTAGTTGCTCTTGGACTTCAAATCCAGGTGGTTGATCGACATAAACTTCTTCTTCTAAGAAACCATTCGGGAATGCTAACTTGACACCCATCTGGTATACTTGCCATTTGTGTTGGGCTTCTATGGCCAATAGAGTCCTTACAGTGTCTAGTCTTGCTGCTAGAGCAAAAGTTTCACCATAATCAGTACCTGGTTATTGTGAGAATCCTTTGGCAATAAGTCTTGCCATGTGTTTTTCGATCTGCCCTTTTTCATTGAGTTTAGTTTTGTAAACCCACTTGACACCAATACTTTTCTTGTGACTTGGCAAATCAACAAGATCCCATGTCTGATTTTTCTCAATGGAGTCAATTTCTTGGTTCATGGCTTGAACCCAATGTGGCTCCTTAGCTGCTTCCTTAAAAGATGTAGGTTGACATGACATTAAAGAAAAAAGGTTGTGTTGTTCAAAGTCATCCAATTGCTGATGGATTTCTCTCAAACTTCGAGTTCTCTGATTTTGTGGTTTAGAGAATGATTCTCTGCTTGAAGTTGAGTTATCCTGAGAATTTTCAGGTTGTCTTTGTACTTGCAATCTTGGAAGAATAGTTTGAGGTACTTGTTGTCCTGAATTTTCTGCATTTTCAGAACTTGGCAGCAATGGATTTTGACTGTCCATTTGCTGATTTTCTGAATCATTCCAGAATTGATTTTCCAGAAATTTTACATCTCTGCTGAGAATTAATTTCTTGGTGATTGGATTGTAAAGCCTGTAAGCTTTAGATGTTTCACTATATCCAGTGAAAATACATTTCTCACCTTTGTCATCAAGTTTCTTCCTTAATTCGGAAGGTATGTGAGCGTATGCTATGCATTCGAATGTCCTTAAATGCGCAACATTGAGCTTTGTCCCACTCCATGCTTCTTGAGGGACTTTTAGCTTTAGTTTGGTGGTTGGAGATCTATTCAAAAGATAAACCGAGCATGCTACTGCTTCAGCCCAAAAAGTATTTGACAAACTTTTCTCTTTAAGAAGTGTTCTTGCCATATTCATTATTGTCTGATTTTTCCTTTCAGCCACTCCATTCTGTTGTGGAGTATACCTGGTTGTTGTTTGCATGATAATGCCTTGTGATTTGCAGAAATTTGCAAATTCTCTGGAGTTGTATTCTCCTCCTCCATCTGACCTNAGTGCTTTGATATATTTGCCACTCTGTTTTTCAGCTTTTGCTTTGAATTCTTTGAATTTTGCAAAAGTTTCAGATTTGTGTCTGAGAAAATAGATCCATATTTTTCTGCTGAAATCATCAATAAACGTTAGAAAATAAAAGCTGCCACCTATGGACTCTGTTTGCATTGGTCCACATAGGTCAGTGTGAACAAGTTCAAGATGTTGTTTGGCTTGATTGGAAGACTGTGGAAAACTAGTTCTCTTATGTTTTCCAAGTATGCAAGACTCACATGGGGGAATTTGCTCTTTAAAGATGGGAATACCTTTGACCATGGAGTGCTTCTGAAGAAGACTTAGAATTTGAAATGGTAGATGTCCAAATTTTGTATGCCAAACCATTGTTTCATTCAGGGTTGATGCACTTTGTGCATATGGTTGACTCAGATTTGCAGTTCTGAGGGTAAGGGGAAACATCCTATTTGGAGTCATGTGGATTTCAGAAATCAATTTTCTGCTTGGAATTTTGTCATATATCTTGCAAGATGCTCCCTCAAAAAGTACCTTATAGCCATGTTCAATGAGATTTCCTACACTTAGCAAATTATGTTTCAGATCTGGAACATGATAGACATTGTTTATGTCTTTTTTTACATTCTGTTTAGTAAGAATAGGAACAGTTCCTTTTCCTTGAACTTTGACTAAGTAATCATTTCCAAGTGTAATATCAGATGAAATTGAAGAATCAATGCATGAAAGTAAATCTTTTTTACCTGTCATGTGATTGTTGCATCCACTGTCCAGCAACCAGAGATCTTTAGGTTGTTCTTCAGTCTTGTGGCATGAAAGAAACATACCTCCTGAGTTTTTTCCCATGTGATTTGACACATGTGCTCTACCTGAGATCTGATCTACTTGCTTCTTCCTGCATTCAGATTCATAGTGCCCATACTTTTTGCAGTAATAGTATTGTATGCTTGATTTCTCATTTGATCTTCTCCCTTTGCCTCTTTGAGGCTGGAAATTCTGATGTTGATTTTGTTGTTGTTGTCTTTGACCTTGGAAATTTTGATTCGGATACTGTTGTCTATTACCTCCACTGGAGTGAGGGTTACTTTGATTGTTCCCTCTTCCTTGGTGACCTCTGCTTCTTCCTCTGCCTCTCCCTCTGCTGAAGGAGAATTGAGTTTTGAAAGCATTGGAGATTGACTCATCTGTGAGATGCAGTCTGGTCTCATGTGTCACCAAAGAACCAATTAATTCATCTATTGAAAAACTTGACAGATCCTTGGATTCAAGGATTGTTGTTACAACCATTTCGAATTTCTTTGGTAAACTTCTGAGGATTTTCTCAACAATTCGTTGATCAGTGATGGTGTCACCAGTCAGTCTGATCTAGTTTATGATGCCCATGACTCTGGTCATGAACTGATCCACATTTTCAGAATCTGTCATCCTTAGAGTCTCGAATTGCGTCCTCAAGGTCTGCAGTTTAACTGTTTTGACCCTGTCATTTCCTCGGTAGGAAGTTTTAAGGATGTCCTAGGCCTGTTTTGAAGTACCAGCGCCTGTGATTTTTGAGAAACTTGAATCATCCACAGAATTTTGAATCCAAAATTTAGCTTTATTTTCTCTGTTTCTCTGCGTTGCTTGAGCAATTTTCTGCTGATTAGTCATGGCGAATAGGTTTGCTGGATCTGGTTCCACATATCCATGATCCACTGGATCCCAGCACTCTTCTGCTTGCAAGAAGGATCTCATCCGAAGAGACTAGAACTCATAGTTCTTTCCAAGAAGAATCGGACCCTGAGTTGGTCCTAAATTGCTAGACGATGCCATGTTTTTAAAAAAAAATTTGCAAAAAAAAACAGAAGGAAATTTCGTATTTACCTATCTCTTTCACTGAAATCAGGTCTGCTGCTTTCTTGCAGGGATGTCGGAACGCTGTGTTTCAAGATTTTGCGAGTGTTGACTTCACGATTTTTGGCTTCGCGATTCTAACTTCAGGACTTCGTTATACGAGTCCTCCGATCTCTTGTCACTCCAACCTTCGATCGCCAAAACGCCAAAGAGGGATTAACGGCCTTAGATTGGCCCTTTGTCTCCGAACAATGTGACCACACGCCTAAAGATTAAAGCGCTGCTGGCTTTTCACGAATCGGAGAATAGCAATGCCTTTGCCGGTTCTCTGTCCCTCAAATCGCTGAAATCCGAAGTATCCTGGCGCTTATTCAAACGCCTTTTCAGGATTTCTCATTTCGGGACTTCGGCGATTTTGCTGCGACGATCCTGAGTCCTTCGGACTCTAGGTATGGGAAATGCCGAGATTTCGCCTTTGGAAATTTCAACGGTCCAGATCTTCCTGTGATCTGACGGTCCAAATCTTTTCGGGATTTCGGGATTCTGGGTTTCACGAGTTCGCGAACCCTGATAACGAGCTCTTCTGACTCCTCGATTCCCCGATCTCCAATTTACCGAAATGCCGAATTGGCTTCAAGGATCAACGATCCTCGTTGATTTGAGATCAACGACTCAGATTATTTCGGACATTCGCGTATCGGTATTTCGCGACTCTTGAGTTCTCGTCATGCTGCGCTTCCAAAACGCGAAGTCCGAATTGTCGATTTTGCCGAAATCGCTTTTTCGGAAAATTTCCCGAGATCCTGGATTGATGCCACGCGTCCCCGAAAGATGGACGGTCCTCGTCATTTTGAAATTTCACGACTTGCGACTCCAAATCCTTTGTCAACTTGAAACCCCGGTAGCCGAGATGCCGACGGTTTCCTCGATCTTCGCCACGTGTCTGAACGAATGGACAACTGTGATCTTTTCGGGATTTCAGGACTTTCGTCATGGAGTGTCGTGACCTTTCATCAACAAGACCTTATATATCCCGAACTCCGAAATGCCGAAATGATGGCACTTGCATCTGCTGCCACCTGTCCTCTGAGATGGACGGCTCACAATCCTCTCGAAATTTCGCGATTTGTGATGTTGGGATTTCGCGTATCGGGGTTTTGGAGAGCAGTCTCCTTCGCTCATCCAACTCCCAATCCCCGATTTTGCGATCGGATCAGATCGACGACTCACGATCTATCTCAATCCAATAGTCCAAAATAACTCGTGATTTCGTGATTCGCGAATTCTCACGGCAATCTTCTGACCTTTACACCTTGCGAGTCAACGAAATGCCGAGATCTCACCACGTGTCTCTTGATGGACGGTCCAGATGATTTCGTGACTTCGCAAGTCGAATTTCTCCTGTGCGCTCCAGAGGACTAAACCTCGTGCACTTTCTCGCTGATCCAACGGCTATCGGTCCTCTGCGCAAGATATAATGGCTAAAATTCTTTTGTCTTTTCCGTGCTCTCCTCGTCCCTTCTGAACTGGATTTCCGCCTCAGATCCTTTCGCAGGATGAATCTTACGGCCGCGATGGTTGTTCTTTGAACCTGAGACGCGTTCTTTATTGCCTTTGCAAGGATTTTCTTCTACGGAAGAAAAATTCATGATTCTTTCAAAGATTTGAAAGAATTTCACGAGTTCTTTGAAGCTTAGCATTTTCTGCTGCAATCTTTGACGGATTTGAGAGAATTCCCGTAAATCTTTAAACAATTCTGCCTTCTGCAGGAATCTTTAACGAATTTGAACGAATTCTTCGAGTTCTTCAAATGTTCCTGCGTCCTGCAGCTCTTCTTCGTGAATCTTTTACGAATTTGAAAATTTTGCTAGAATCTTTATTGTTTCTCCATCTACAGTCTCCACTTCCTTCTCGTGTTTCTGCTTCTCAAACTTTCGAGCGTAGTACGCTCTGCGACCTCGCGTGAGCTTCTTACGCTGATCTTTTGAGCATTTGACGGTCTGCTTCCTCGTGGAAGTTTCCTGCGAGGATCTTTCGAGAGTATGATGGACAGCTCTCCAAGCCTTGTGAAAAGTCTGTGTCGAATGCTCTCAAGATCCATGTAAGATCTGCACTGTTTGAGGATCATGTTGCTCTCCAGCCTGTGTGAAGAGGCTTACAGCTGAAGCTCTGATACCATGATAAATTGTGAAGCAAGAAATGCAAAGAGAAAGAATAGAACAGAAAACAGTATATTAGAATATAAGAAGAAGAGTACAAAACGAGTACATGAAGAAGATCATGAAGAAGTAAGTATGCAAAGGGAAATAGCTAAGCTAAATAGGCTCAAGCAAAACAAGAATAGAAAGTACAGCTTGGCCAGGACAGCTGGCAGTGTACAGTTAGCCTGTTGAAGTTACATTATATTTAACATTACTTCAGAGCCACATTGTCCTTTGAACCTGCAGAAAAAATGGTATATAATGATATTTGTGATGATGAGGATGATAATTCTAGCATTCCTTCTTTCACTAAACATACCGAGGAATCAAATGAAGCAATTGGGAAGGTTGATGAGCATCCTGAGCCCAATGAAGATATACCTTATTTCTCAAGTTGTATATCTTGATTTGGGGCAAGAAGAATTTCATGAAATCAGTGAATATAAAATTAATATGTTCTTTTCTACTTTGGATTCTTTTATCTCCCATTGAAAAAGTAGCTCAGGAAGAAGAAAAGGAGGTGCAACAAACCAGCCATGAAGATTTGAATCAACGGGAGAATTAATTGCCTCTTCCTATGAAATTGCTGATTCAAGAGGTACAATCCGTCAACGTATTGTTGCAGCAGGAAGGACTACTTTTGGTTCAACCAGAAGATTATTTTTCTCACTATATGGTAATGATCCTGCAGTCTGATTTATTCCTTAGTTTGATTCTCAGTTTAATTATTGCTTGGATATTGACTTTCATGATGATCTAGTTGAATTGTGGATTGTGGAGGTATCTTGGTAGGTGGTTCAGGAAAGCCTTAGCTTTTCTACTTTCTTCTTATTGACTATTGATCAGCTATGTTCTGAGTTGCAGCCATCAACCTTGGTTTTTAGACAATCATGCACATGAAGACATATTATCAAATCAACAGAGTCCATGACAGGCTTCACTAGAGGTTTGATTATGTTGATAGGTTTCGTTGGATCAATCTATACTATGAATGGTTGTATTGTTAATTTGAGTATATTGATCAATCATGTCTCTACTTTGGTTAGGTTAGGATAGGTTCATTTTCAGTCTAGTGTGATGTGTTGCTTAAGAGTTATTTGCTTGGAGTCTAGATATGTTTGGGTAATTTTCTATTAATAGTCTTGAGTTTTGAAGTCTTTCCCTTAAAATTTAATGTGTTTTGGTTTTCAATAAGTGTCATGTTCACACATTAGGTCGCTAGAATGGGTCAAAAGATGTAAAAATCCTTCTGAATGTCTCCTGGTCTATTCATAAGAAGAGGTGAATTCTTGTGTACATGGTTGAAGTTTGTCTATATTGAGTCTCAAAGTCTAAAAAATTTCTCTAGAGTCAGATGGGAGTTAAGTTGTGTCGAAACAGGTTTTAAGGTCACATTGAGTCAAAGTGATTGAGTGGCTTGTTGCTGAGATATATTTCCAAGTTTTCATCAGCATCCAAAGTTTTGGGATCTTCAGCATCCTAGAGGGGATCCTTTCCCCGAGTTGGAGCCACTATAACATCAAATTTGCCATGAAAATTCGAGTGTTAAACTGGGGACCTTTGTGATTTGGGACCATTGTCCAAAGTTCAAGATTTGGCCAAATTTTCTTCAGATTGGTTCATAGACATCAATTTCAAACTTCAGTGCTTCAGTTTATACTTCGGTTCTATTTTTATCAAGGTCCCATGCGTGGATGTTACATGCAACACTTGGAGCATGCACAAGAGAGTGCTTGCTTCAAATTGGTAACTTTTTTATTTTGAAATCTGTTATTTTGGGAAAGTTCAATTTTTAGAAACATATTATTGTTAGCAACAGGTTGCAGTTTTGACTACCCATCTGGAGGTTTTCCAAAAAGGTATTCTTTGATTTTCGAATTTGCAATTTTTTGAAAGTTTATACTTTTAGAAATGTGCTATTTTGGAAAACCAAATAGTTTTCTATATAGCCTTTTTGGAGAGCATGCGTGCAACTTCTGGTAATGCTTACATACACTCTATTTTTAGTAAGTGATATACATAGATGAGTTCACGCAATGATTGAGAAAAAACCCATAAATCTCAAGTAATTTCGAAAAACTGCAAAATTAGGTCAAAATTAGGGCTTCAACTCTAAAAATAGTAGGTATATAGCGATTTATTTTCTACTAGTGGATATGATTTTCAGTATTCAGAGGATCTTAACCACTTTTTTATTTGTGGATACAAGTCTATTTTTGGCAAGAGATGAGCACCCTAGTGAATCTTTGGCATATGCTTTTATGAGATGTTTTTGTTCGGATATTTTTGGAGCCTTATCCTCTATGTCTTTTTCAGACTTTACCTTTTGTGCTTTTACAGAGATTTAATCGAGATATATTTGGTAGACTTGAGTGCCTAGCTTGAGCAGTTTTTGTGCTTTTTCAGGAGATCATGAATAATTAAGGCTTAGGAGGGTGCTCACTTGAGTTGTACATGTAGTAGTGTGTTATGTAAATTGACAATGTAGGTTACCATGACCTGGTAGAGTAGGTGAATCAATCCAACTTAATCTTGGAAAAACCCAACTTAATCCATGACCTGGTAGAGTAGGTGAATTAATCTTGGAAAAACCCAACTTGAGTAAATACTCATTGATTTTGATAAACCAAGCATGTGGTGTGTGCATTAGCCCATATGGGGCCTTCATTAACCTACACATATGGGTTTCTCACCCATGCACCTCAAAACCTTTGGTAACTAGAGCAAAAGACTCATCAAGTTCAATTCACTCTTCTTCAAAGAATCCCTTGTCAACAAATCTGACATTGTTCTTTTCAATGCTTCCATTAGCTGCAGGCTTGGCATCAATAAGTAATTCCACAGTAGGCTTTGTAGCTATCCCCCAAACATCATACTCGTCCATCATGGAATCTTTCCATACCTGCTCTTTAGTTGCTTTCTCATTGCTAGTAGGTTCTATCACAAGAATAGAAGTCATTATTGAAACACAAATTAGAAACATCGTAGGAGGATTACTCACTCAAAATGTAGATTCTAGCATTCAAAATTGTTCTTGTGCATCTTACAAAGTTTGGGTAAGCCATCTTGGCTTTGTAGCTAAACTAGATGGTAATAGGGCATTTGTTCCTGTTATCGCACAATTTGTACTTGTCCCAAAGGAAAAGCTAAAGGAGGGAAAATTGGTGTAACAGGAGGTTGTCCTATCATTGTCACCTTAATAAGACACCTCTTTCTATTTAGGGATAATAGCTCAGGGGAGATGTCCCCAGTGACCTGGGGGTTTGAGAAGGCAAAGGTTGAAGTGTCAATAAAAGATGTTCCCTCTCACGAGTCACATTGATCAGAAAGTCCCAAGGTTTTAGCAAATGAAGCAATGATATGCTTGAGTGTACCTTCCCAGAACAAAGCAACAAGAAAACAATATCTTTTGCAAGTACAATTTGATGTTAGTACTTCATAAAACCTTGGACTTGTTGATAACAGCAGTAAGTTGATGCAAGATGAAGCAAACAGAAATTCTGTAAAAGCAATGTATACAAGATGATAGCTTCACAATCAATGACTCAAATAAGCTTCACAATGACCAAAAATAATAATCCAATAATCGCAATATACTAGCACTTGTCAGAAGCCAATGAGGCAATGTAAAAATCAACTTTTGCAATTGCTTTTAAGAGCTTTTACTGCTGTAATATATGGCTGTAGCTTACTTTTATAACAACATCAAGAAGGTTAGTGAATTAGTCTAATCTAGGGTTAGGAAAGGTTAGCAAATAGCTTGAGGTAAAAGTTTTAAGTGTTGTTTCATCAATCAATCAAATGTAAGGCCTAGATCAATATCTTTAGGGCTAATGGAGTCACTTTTTGCAGCAACGATCTTGGAGGAATAAAATAGTGGATTGATACTTAGTCCACTTTTGCAAGTGTGTATAAGGACGGCAACATCGTTGGCGTTGTTGCCGGGGATAAGTCTTTTATCCTTGGCCTTAACGACTTAACTTATTCTTTTAAAAATAAGCAATAAATTTTTTCCCTAAAGTTTTTTAACTTGGGTTGGTTTTTAATTGTTTGTTTACTCTCCAAGTGGCAAATCCATTTTAAAAATCTCTTTTTAAGTATACTACAAGGATCAATCCTTGTAGGCTACTTGAAAGTCTTGGAGGAGAAGAACTCACCGATATCCAATTCTTGTTTCAACTAAATAATCTAACTTTTGTTTTCATTCTTGTTTTTTCTTTGTTTGATGCTCTTGTTTGTTTGATAAACTTGGTCATCTGGTGACTCCACATTAAAATAATTTGACAAAGTATTCTTCAAGGAGGAACTCATGGCTTGTTCTGCTTCATTCTTGAACTTGGAAAGGTTTTTGGATGAAGTTAGCTAGTTTTTCTTCTTGTTGGATCCTTAGTAATTCTTGGCTCCCAGTCCTTTTCTTTAGACCTTTTTGATGATCTAGTTAGAAATGAGCTTCCTCTTTAAACCTTTTGATTTTTCAGAAATAGTTGGTTATCCTCATTATATACCTGAAGATGTTATTGAGAATTTATCTGATTTTCATGATTATGGTGATGCTTGTGCTCATGCCAGGCCTTTGGGCAGTTAATTGATGATTGGTATAATCCACCTATTTATGAGGATGCTCTAATGAAATTGTTTTCCTGGACTATTTGTGAGGGATATGTTTGTGATTGGTTTCTTGTTCATGAGGATAATTCGTTCAAGACCATACAGGACTTGCTGCATGCCTTTTTGGAGATATTTGGTGATGATCAGGATGAAATTTACAATGAATTGGTTGATGATTTTATGGAAAAATGGAAGAAGAAGAATCTTCCAGATATAAAAACAATCAGTTCAAATATAAAGATAGATACTCCACCAGATCCCGTTGAGGAGCTTAAAGAAATTATTCTGAACATGCAGTTGGCCCATGCAGAACAGTTGAAGGTCATGGAAGATCAATTAAAAATCATGGAAGCTAACCTTACAGAGACTTGTATTGAGTATCTAGACCTTATAGAACTTGAGCTTCATAGTGAAAAAGATAGGGAAGTTCATAGGGGAATTCCAGATGAATCCATGGATGAGCCAGTAACCCATCTTGACGAGATAAAGGAATTTGAATTGGAAATTGTTAAATATCTGGATAATTCAAGTCCCCACCCTTCTCCCAAGGAACCCATCTATTCAAGGGAGAACTTTGACAACATTGATGAAAACAATGCAATGGTTCCTTTGACATGTTCATTTTCAAGCTCCCAACCAAAAGATGACTTAATACAGAATAATGGGAAAATGGAAGGCAACTTCAGTTTATCAATTTCATATAATTATGAGTATTGGTTGGCTTTCAACCTTGACAGTCATGTGTAGCAAGGTATCAAAATTTTACACAACTTGTCAAACTCCAATGTTTGGTTGAATAGAGGAAGGAGTATGATTCTTGGTTGGTTCTTTCTCACAAAAAAATCCAAGTTGATAAAACTTGGGAAGGGGTCTTCTATGAGTCATCCTGGACAAGGATGTTTCAGACATTTGTGGATTCATTCCATCCGTTGCATGGATGTTTGTAACGTATCTCTAACCCTTCTCCTTTATTTCGGTTTTGTATTATTTCATTCATTTTGTAATTATGTTACTTAGATGATTCATTGTATCATAGTTTCATTTTTGTTGTACAATAGTTATTTCATTATGTGCTTAATGTTTATAGCATTACATTTCTTTATTTTATACATGTATTTATGTTGGGTATTGGAGAGCACTTTGTTTTGTAGATTCTGGATTCTCGTATGCTCTCCTTCCCAAGTGAAGATCAAACACATGTCCCCATGTGGAGCCAAATGTTGACCACCTATTTCAACTAAGGAGTCAACTCTATATGCCATGATGATATGTACTAGATGGTGCTACTAGTTTGAATACTTTATGGTTCTACAAGGCAGTTTTGGCCTTCAAGACATGTTTTTGTAATTGGAATTCCTGCTCCCCTGCGTGGGATTATAATGTAATGGGTCTGCATGGATCATAGTTTAGGTTGGTTGCCTAGGACTTCATCATTAGAGTATTTCCTTTCATAGAGTGTTTTTGTTTCCTCGGGTTATTAATTTGTCCTAACTAGCCTTATTAATTTCCCTTGAGTTTTTCACTCCCACAATAATTCTCCAAAGTGGTGAAAGGCGTTCTAATGATTGAGCCCTATGGTAGTCAGTGTCTATGAATATTGTAAATGACCATGCTAGACATTTTCTAGAGTCTCCTGGAATTTTGTCGAGCATAAGGTTTTTTTTTTTTACTTTTTAAAATTACCCATTTAATGGTAATTTTAATTAATTTTTTATCAAAATTGTAAAACATGGATCCTTGGGATTTTGATAGGGGTATTTGTGCTCAAAAGAAATGGATTGAGACCCCCTACACCCTTGGAGAAAGTTTCAGCTCAATTGGACAAGTTTTACTAGGTGTTTGTCCATGAGGAATCTCAGTCAGTCTAAGACAACAATTTAATTGTTGGAATTGACAAAGTCAAACTTGTCAATTTTTTGTAATGTGAGAAAATTAATTAGAGGAAGAGTGGGAGTACTTACCCAAACATTTTCCTAAGCTATCCTAACCCTTTCCCAACCTTCACCTCACCCCCTCACCTAGCCATTATTGCAAAACGTCATTCTCCCTTAGAGAGTTGCGCCCCCCTTCTAGAAGATATCCAAAAAATCAAAAAACAAATAAAATAATTAGAGTGAGACTCTTTCTCTCCCTTGGTGCGCTTCCCTAGACCCTACAACTCATCATTTGACTTTTCAAACCCTTCCAACTCATTTTCCAAAACCCTAACTCCTCTCAAACCCTAAAAGTGCACCCCCCCTTGAGATGCTCAATAACTCTTAGTTGATGGACACTTGGAGAGCATCCAAGAGGGGTAACTCTTGGCTCCCAAGTATAAATAAGAGTCTCCCCTCCCTCATTTGACACATGATCTCTCTCAGTGCATGGTTACTCTACCCATTTCTCTCCTCTCCTCTCCTCTTCCTTCTCTCCCACTCTTCTCTCTCATTCTTCTTGCTCTCTCTTTCTTTTCTCAAGCTTGGGAAAGTATTTGTCCTAGCTTGCTTCTAATACAAAAATCTTTGGAGGATACATGGTGTGAAGAGTCTTTTTGGTGCCATATTGTTTAATGAGGTGATTTTGTTCTTGTTGTTTCTTGTTTTTATTTGTTGTAGATCTAGAGTAGGGATCTCAAACAAAGTATTGTTTTGGGGTAGATCTATTGGTAGTATTATCATAGATCTAGTGAGTATATCTTGTAGATCTAACAAAGTATTTTGTTTTATTACATGAATGTGCTCATCCCTTTCTCTTTTCTGTAGCATTGTTTCTAGAAATTTACAAGTCACCCAAGGGTTTGAAGTTAGATTTCAGATCTGAGAATCTTCTTCATTATCCACTTAAAACCTCTATTATTTTATGTTATGCTTTTATTTTCATATTCTTCTATACATGGGTGGATTTGTGTTCTGAAATAGACCAAAAACGAATATATATATTGCTGGTTTTATACTTAAAATTTATGTTTTCCACTAACAAAAAATTTCTGCATATTTTTAGTCATTTTTGTTGTGTTTCCAACAAGTTTTACTTGATGGTTTGTGACAGAAACGTGGAGGAATAGCCCATTTGGGGGCATCTAGAGTCAAGCAAACTCCTCCTAAGTTGGGGTAACAAGTACCCACTACTCTCTATCTCTCATTCTCATTGAAATAAAGCTCAAGGGAGTCGCAAGGGCTTGTTTTTCTCAAGGAAATTTAATTTTCTGTGTTTTATTTTTATTGTTTGCCTACACCTAGGAAAGAGTTTGGCAAATCCAACCATCCTATATCATAAGGCTAGGAACTTAGTTGTGGTTTATTGCTTGTATATGGTTTGGATCTTATAAGCTCTTTACTTTTCATTGCTTAAGCCGTGGAGGCATAGTAACTTTACTTGTGTTTTTCAAACATAACTTTATTTTCAAGTGTTTACTTTGCTTTCAAGTTTAATCACTTAATCTTTTTCAAGCTTAAGCAATCTATTTAACTTTACTTGCAAGCACTTAATTTAACTCAACATAATCTTTAAGGCTCAATTTACCTTAATAATTCTTGAGGCTTCAACTTATCTAGTTAATTAGATCACCTTTCATTGTTTCAACTTTGCCATAAAAAAAAGAACCTAAGGAAGAAGCAGGGGATGCTAGATCGAGGACGGTCTCACGACACTAGGTGTCCCCCTTGTGGAGTACTTTTGTTCCTGGATTGACCTATGGAGTTAGGGTGTGGCCTTGCTTGCCTCACTTCTTGAGCACCCAATAGTCTTTTTGGTACAAGCGGGGAGAGTTTTAGGGAAGTCACATAGTTTTAGGATTCACACTCTAACTTAATCAACTTAAGCAATCCTAAAACTTAATCCACCTTAACTTGGTATAATCTTTTAATCTTTTGATGGTTTAATGCTCTTTAACTTTGCAAATAATTAACTTAAGTTACTTTACATGCAATTTTATTTGAGCAATTGTGGATAATTAACTAGAAGTTGTGCATCTCTTGCCCATGGAGGCTCTTTATTTGGATCTTGCTTTTCATCTTTAACCACCCCTTGAAGTTGCGCATCCTTTGGAGGTACTTCTTGATTGGGTTTTTGGTTGTGTTGATGCCATTGAAACCACCCCTTGAAGTTGCGCATCTTGTAGAGGCACTTCATTGTTTGGGTGTGTTGGCTTGTTGTGTTGTGGTGATTATCTCTTGAGTATTCTTTCCTTTCCCTGCAAAAATCAAGTCAAGTTAATGTTTGCTTTCCTTTCTTGTTCATAGTTGTATATTGTTGTATCTTTAGTATTCTTTATATTCTTTGTACAGATAATTGTATCATTTATTTATTCAATTGTTGTGTAAAGTAATTCTTTTGTATCTAATTGTAATCTTTTGTAAAGTCTAATCTCTTTGTAACTTTAGTTGACCCCATTACCCAACCTTAGGGACTAGTCTTAGTTGACTTAGGAAAAGGGATGTTTCTCATTGAAATCTTGCACTTTGCATTGTTTTCCTTTCATATAGGCTAGATTCCCCCCAACCTTCTAACAATTAAAATTAACTCCTAGAATTAATCCTTTTAACTCACATAGTAACTAGGGTCTACCCCCCTTGGCTTCCCTAGGAGTAAGCCTAGATGGAAGAAGTTCAAGTCGAGGTGACAGTGGGCTTGAACTTAGACATTGTGTCTCTAAGGACACGCTAAGTGGATTGAGACTTAGTCCACATTTACAAGTGTGTATAAGGACAGAAACACACCACAAGGCCTACAATAAGGTATGGCTTGATGATCTACCAATTTGGTGGACTCAAAAGGATTAGGTGGCCTTTGATCATGGGGAGGAGATCTCTTAGGCCACTTATCATTTGGATTATGATGAGATCTATTATATTGTGCTCTCTCTATAGTGATCAATCTATTTTGCAAAGCATTAATTTGATTGACATGGTTAATTTCCATTTGTTTGATTAATTGGGTCAATTCCTTAATTCCATCATTGGAAGACTCTTGACCCTCTACTTTATTCTTCTTCTCCTTGTTATCGCACGGTTTGTAGGAGAGGTCCAAGAGCTTGAGTCAGGGCTTGAAACCGACGTAACAGGAGCTTTCCCACCCACTGTCACCTCGATGGGGAGCTCTTTCTATTTAGGAGGGCAAGTCCAAGGGAGACATCCCTAAGGCAATCTGGTCAAAGGAAGGCTAAAGGATAAAGGCCAAGTCAAGGAAAACCCCTTCCACAGATTGCTGCCCAAGAGAGGATAGTCAAGGAGATAAAACCACTGATGATGCACCTGTTTGCGAGACAAAACAAAGAGAACTAGAAAGTGCTTGCAGTGGGTTAGTACTTCATAAGCATCCAAGACTATCTTTCAATAAATATATGAGCAATGGATTAATGCTATTATTGACGAAGTCAATGATGGCTAAACAAAGCAAAGACTTATTTCACTTCTCCAATAAAGCATTAAAAGCAAATTAGCATTTAAAGTTCACAATTCAACCATGTATGATATCATTAATGCAATAACATGTCAAATCAGCTCATATACAAAAGTATTGTTGCGTCACCTATATAAATTTGCTATAAGTGTGACGTCTAGCATAAATTAGGTCAAAATAAAGACAATTGAGTGAAACGTTTGAGCAAATAAGCTTACAGTTATAATCAATAACTCAATGTCAATCAATGTAGAAGGTAGAAGTCACAACGTTTTGAGCATAAGCAAGATATCCAA
>JASDQU010374627.1:176691-188645 GCA_032191745.1 Picea mariana
AGCATATAAATATTCTGTAAAATCTAGTTACTCTGTAAATATATTTTTGCAGGGATGTGACAATTTTGAACCTATGGATGGCTAAGTGTTATGTTATTTAAATAGTAGTAATTTTGATGATTTGAATAGGAAAATACAAGGTGAGTTAAATTGGTATTGTTGTTTTTATGGTTTAGGGATTTATCATTTAAATTTTTAAATAAAGAATTCTAATTGGTGTTCATTGTTGTTGTTACAGCTTTTTGTTTTACCGTTGTTCAGTGTGTTCCATAATGTTTGAGCTTATAACCATTTGCTTGGATGCCACATTTAGAGATATACTCAATTTTGAGGTCACCTTGAGGATGAAGGTGTTGCATTTGAAATGTTTCTTTCATAAAATCTGAAGATGAAGGTGTTGCATTTAAGATATTTCTTTTGTAAAATCTCACTGGAGTGATTACTCTTTAAAAGAAAATTTTGGAGTACAGTGTGTACTATGTAATATTCAACAATGCTTCATTTTGATAATACAAATTACTAATTATTAATGTTGATTTAATTATTAATGTTTTTGTTGAGTGTGTTTTGGATTATTTTTTATTATAGAAAATTGTATGTTCCGCATGAAAATTAACATATAACATAAAAAAAATTGACACTTATAAATCTACATAAAACGTAAAATGACAGGTATGAAAAACGAACACCTGTCATCAAATTTGCACTTGACAGGTAAAGTAAATTTGAAATTCCAAGCTGACTGTAATGAAAGAAAAATTGCTGGTGCAGAGTTGTACAGTATACCCTTGATATATGGCCAATAGAACGTTTCCCTATAACGCGTTTGATCTTTTAACGAGTAGATGATATCCGTGATTCATTCCACGCGAAGACTAACTTTAGAGTGGACGTGGCCCCCACTACATGACGACTCGCTCTGAGTGCGCGTGGGCTCCACCACATGCAGTGTGTGGGTCCACCGCGGGAAGACTATCCGAGAGTATGCGTGGGATCCACGCGCTTATACCACCACGTGAAGACTGTCTGAGAGTGTTCGTGGGGTCCACGCGCATTGTACCCTTGCAAAATAAAAACTCCTCCACACACGTTGCACTATTGCTGATCTGTAGACACATTACGGTGTATATCTCGGCACGCGTGCAAGAAAAAAGGACGCCTACGAGCTGGATCCGACAAAATGGGAGTAGGTTAATTCGTGAGCAATATTCCTTTCATAGTTTTACTTTTTAGTTAAAAAAAAAGGCTTGAATTTGGTCAAATTTTTAGGGGGTAGTTTTATGGGGATTGGGATTGTAAAAACTAAAAATATTTTGTTGTTTTTTGTCATTTTGATGTGGATTGGGATCTTAAAAATTAAGACATTATATCGATAAAATAATATATGTTTGGATAGGTATGAGTTAATTACAATAAACTGCTAATCAAATTATTGTACAAGGTGATATTGCGAAAAAGGGGGTTGGACTTGGTATACAATTTTTCATGTGAAACCTTCGGAAAAGGTCAAGTGCACACTTAGTCTAACGAAAGAAAATATTATTTTTATTCACAAAACTTTGAGCACGAAGAAAATAATGTAAAGGGCCTAATTCATTCATTTCATTGTCTCACTCATCTCTTTGAATAAAATGAAATCATCGATTGGCATACACCTAAAGCATAAGGATCTAATCATTTACAAGTTTAGTTTAAACATTGAGGTCAACGTGACACCTCAAAATTCTCATATCAATTTTGCAGTGTTTATTTGAGTCCATATTTGGAGGTGACAAACAAGAGTAGAATTCCCCTAAAAAAAATTATGGGATGTTGCTCCATGTAGATTTGTCCTTGTAAATATCGATGCAAAAAAATACTTTTGACATTCATCTAATGAATCTATCAATTCTATGGAGAAGTGACTGAAATAACAAGGTGAATAGAACCCATTTTGGCCATAGTTGTGAAGATTTTAGAGTAATTGATGCCTTGAAATTCAGAGAAGCCTTAGGAAACTAAACGAGCCTTAAGTTTATATACACTTCCATCTGAGGAAAAATTGGTTCTATAAACTCACTTGCATCTCACAAGTTATCTCCATTCATAGAGAGTGACTAAATCCCAAATATCATTTGCAACAAGGAACACTATTATTCTTTCATTCCTTTTTCCCATTTTCGTTGACCATAATCTTCTTATAAGTTTGAGGGTCTAAAGTCTATGGATCTTAAATTAAATGAGCCAGAGTAGCTTGGTGGGACTAAAAAGAACAATGATGTGGAGATTCATGATTACCAACAAACGAACCAATGGGTTTTTAGGTTTTCTTGTGTTGGAACAACAAACTAAGCAAGTTCATAGTTACACCTTTGGATCTTTTGGAGAAAATCACTCACTAGTAGATAGTCAACTGAGCGGTCCACTTAGTGGTCGATTAGGCATTCATCTAGTCAAGTAGTTAAACCAAAGTAGTTGACTCGTGTGTAGAACAAGGAATAAATGAAGGAATTTGTTATGCACCCTCATTAATCTATGTGGACCTTGTCTTCCTCACTTCAAGGAAGTTGGTTACATATTGTTGGTATATAATATGACCTTATGGATGGATCTAAGTGTGACATATGAATACATATGATATGTGTTTTGTATGGAAATCGTTTGGTTTCTTTCACTTCTATGTATGTTGAGCTATTCTCAATTGTGTTGAAGTGTTATAACAATGTTTTAGACATCGCGTCTCTCTTGGAATACTACTAGCTCTCTATTATACCTAATCCATAGTTCTCCAACATGGTATTAGAGTTAATGGTTTGAAATCTAGCCTTTTGTCTATGAGTCTTTTGGATGTTTTCAGTTGTACAAGCTCTTGACGAGTCAGATCTATACAGTGGATTAACTAAGGGTTTCAACTTGAAGACTAAATATGGGATTAGATCTGTAGATCGACTTCATGAGTTTCAAGAAAGAGCTAGTGATTCTAAATTGCCATACTTATGGAATATGGGCACAAGATATGGAAATTTTTTTGAAAAGTAAAGTGCTCTAACAATATACAAAAATTGTGGTTTGAAACCTAAAGGATGACCACTAGAAATTAATCATCGATGGGAAGAAGGATGAGGCTATAGGATTCATAATGACCTACATCTCCAGGGATATTTGATTTCATACAAGCGAGATCAATTGTTTGAATTTTGTATGGAATAAAGTAGTGTTCCTTAACCCTTGGAATTAAAACACAACCAAGTATATATAGAATATAATTGAAAAATAACTAGAAACAATAGACAATAAGATGAAAGTTGTAAAAGATATTCTTTTATATTGATAATGCAAATAAAGAAAGCAATGCTCACTTTCCTATTAAGGTGGGACAACCTTTCACTGAGCCGAGCTCCAAATGCACAACATAAGACAAACATTTCATAATATCTTATCTCTTTAAATAGCTTTTCTGTAACAAAACCCTAACTACTTTTGGTCCCATCACTAATAGGTACCAACTAGCTAGTGGGCCTTATAGGCAACTACGCTCATTCGCAAGAAGATGATTGATTTTTATTTTTTTGAAGTAAGAATCTATATATTACCTTTCATGAACGAAAATTACAGTAGCGTCAAAAATATCAGGGAATTGTTTGTCTTGAATTTCCCCAAAGGGAAACCAATTCAACCTGTCTCTTAGATCTATAAGCAACTAAAAATTAAACAAGATGTTCTGAATCACCCCATAGGGAAACCGATTCAGCCGAACCATTCATGCAAATTATAAGACCAAAAAATACTAACTCTTGACAAACAAAATGGACAAACTGTGCTAGGCGTCGAAAACGTCCCAAGAGGAACCTTCCATAAACATTAACAATTAACAAAATAAAACATGCAAGATGACACCTGTGCACTTGTCGGTTCACATGGTGTCTAACATTCGTGTTTGTCCATATCGCACTCGGCAACCACCTGGATAGTTGGAGAAAAAAATGCCTCTGAAGCACTTGGAGCGTTGGTAGCCATTTCTGGAGAGTGCATGGAGTTGAGCAAGGTTGTGAGAAGAGATTCAATTTTCTCCCCTCGCTTGTCCATGTGTTCCATCCGAAAGCGCAGGTCGTTCACGTCCTTTCTGACCGTAAAGACTAGGTAGTGTAATATCGCCATCGAGTCGCAGATTCTTGAGCATGAAGCACAATTTGAGCATAAATGGGTATGGCCCTAAGGCTCTTCCAATTGAGCGGGGTATTCCTCTAGAGATGGCAATGGGACAGAGGGTGGTGGCAGGGGGACAGACGGTGGCAAGGGGACATAGGGTGGTGGCAAGGGGATGAAGGGTGGTGTTGAGGGGATAGAGTGTTGAGGTGAACTTGTTGGGTGGACCGCGGTTGGCTGTGAAGACAAGGCCAAATATTGGATTGGGCCAAGAGAAAATCCTAGAGAATTACCATGGAGATAAAACCACTCCACACGATAATCCCACGATGAAGACAGAGGTGGAAGACCGCTCTGACCTAGAGAGGGTTGGGAGAAGGAGGAAGGAAAGGATCTAGGCGACGAAGCAAGGACATGAGGGGGTTGGTTGGCCATAACTGCTTTGTTTTGATACCAAAAAGGACCTTTATTTGGCTTCCCACGAAGCTGAGGCATAGCCAACAGGGAGAAAGAGTAAGGCAGGGCGGCGGGGGTTGGCCAGGCGGAGAGAACGAAAGATGGAGTCGAGAATAAGAAGATGAGACACCAATGGGAGGTAAAGACCAGAGAGGCCTGCAAACTGAATGGGATGCAAACAAGAAAGAAGCAAGCATGATGGTCCAGCCGAGGAGCATCACCATAACAAGAAAACTGGATATGATGGTCACACATGCGTAGAGGTGACAACCAACGTCCTTCCTCCATCATCAGGACGAAAAGCCAAAGAAGGGAACGCTAGAGCAGTTAGTTAGCATATCACATAAATGAAGGTGGCCAGTAGTCATCGAGGGGTAATAAATGAAAGGGGAACGCTGAAAGTGCTGGTCACATGGTATGTGGAGAGGTGGCAGGCATCATCTTCTCCCATGGATGCATGGATCCTACTGACATCCCATCCGAGGGGAAAGAAGATGATTATAATGAGGCTTTGAAGGCCTTTTTATAATAAACATGAATTCCAAAACCCTAGACATCTAAAAACCTAACCCTAGGAGATGAAGTGCCAAAAGTCATGAGGGCCCCATTGGGGTAAGTTAGTACATCAACTTCTCGAGGTCATAACCTTCTCATATGATCTCCGTTTTAGGCATGTGATAGCTCAGAAATTTATTTTCGAGAACTACACATTATGTTGTCAAACTATGACTCTGTCAATAATTTGATTGTGGCAAGCCAAGAAAACATTGTTTAGAGCCCCAAAATGGCCCTAGAAGTACATAAAGATGCATTGACATGAAAAATTCCAAAATAAGCTAGTTGGACTAGGTGGGCGGCCACCAATATCCACCTGGATATTGTGTAGGGATTGAGGACAACCTCGTAAGTGCAGAACCCACAATTACAAAGAAATTTCCCCATTACACAGAAACGTGTTGAACCAAAAACTGTCAAGATGAGCCACTTGGAAATTGGAACAGGTGGGTGGCCACCAATATCCACTTGGATCAATCCTCCCCCCTTAAGAAGCAATGGTTTCCATTACGTTGAGTGTCTAGGGAAGAGGGGAAAGCATTTTCTGAATCTGAATCTTGGTGAGTTGTGTTCCTTGTTGGAGAAGTTGAGCTACTTGGTCTGTGGAAGGATGTCACGAACTTGTTGCTGGCGAGGTTGAATCTGTTCCACCAACCTGTTGTCTCTGGTTTTGATGAGGCATTGTATAGGCATCATTGTAGGTGAAGAAACAATATATGCTTTCTCTTCTGCAAATTGCTTCTGTTGGATAGAAGGTGTTGAGGCTGCAATGGCTATAGTGGCCTTTTGTGCATCCTTTGAACAGACTATGAAGAGGATGAATTTTGCAGTATGAGAGATTACCTTGCAGTACTATGTAACAACCCCTCCGTTATGACAACAAAGTGATGTACAAAAGAGATAAAAAAAAATTGAAACAGCGTTACGACAAATGACATGCATCACAACATATATTAATAACTACATATTCAATCTCATCAATCAATTGGAAACAAAATCGCTTTTATTCAATCATCCATATCTCATAAGATAACATAAGGAACTACCTGCCCAACCTATCCTGCATGGTTAGGACCTCCAAGACACATAAACAACGCTCAAGTCCAGGATTCATCCAATTGATTTTGACCATCTAAGGTATCAGGACTGGCGATTGTTTTGAGGAACAAGGAGGTATCTAAATCCCATTAATCCAAACATAAAACGCAATCCAAGACTAAATTTATCAAACATACTTAACCATTAAATCTCAGTGATGCAATCAGAAATAATTACTATACCTACTCGATCTTTCATGCATCAATAAGTGCAATTAAGAAAGAAGATAATACATAAAGAAAGTGAGACTACAAGGGCATAAATACAATTCTTGTAACAGATAGAAATCTATTGTATTCATCATTAGTAAATTTCCAAGGTCAAGTTCATTAAGGTCAAGCTCCATTTATCAAGTGCTTTAAAGCTTCTGTAATCCAGTGAAATCCAAAATAGCTCAACTATGTTCTCTTTTATTATGTGATATCTCATTAAGAATATATAAAGAAATTAAAATTAATTTACAAATCCATTACAAACCCATAATAAGATTAAGATCTTCTTAAAGCGAAGCATAATAATTCTACTCTAATTTACAATTCAATTATAAGACCCCATAACAAATTAAATATTTGTAAACATTACTTTAAGATTTCAATAGTACTTTAATTATCCTTTTATAAATATAAGAATTTGATCATAATAAACAATAATTACATTCATGCAGCTTGCATATCCATTTTAAAAACATTACGAAACATTACGAGAAGACCCAAACCTTACTAAGATATAGGAAGATTCAATTACTACTTTACCTATTTGTTTATAAATCATAAGAAACTCCTCAAAAGATCAAATCTTCTTAAAGCCATACAACCAATTCAATGCTACCTTAAAATACATATTCATTTAAAAGTATAATGGAAGTCAAATTATAATGAACAATGTAATGAGAATTCAAGCTACTTTATTTATCATTTAAAAAGAGCTATGAGGAAATTCAAATAATAATAATAAGTAATTTAATATGGATTCACGAACTAACTTACAAATTCATTAAAAGGATTAAAGAAATACCAATAAGGTTCCGATGCTAAATCAAAGTCCAATTTAAAGAACTAAAAGGAAATCAATAAATCATTCCATATTATATAAAAGTTAAAATGAAACTTTTGCTTATACCAAGCAAAGTGTAAGGGTGGAAGATCCTTACAAGGATGGCACCTTCTCATTCCGTTTATAACAAACACATGAATCCTTTCACTAACCTCCTTAAGGAAACATCAACCAAACACTTAAGAAAAAAAAATGAGGCGAGAAGATTAACACATAATCTCCCAACCACGAGGTTTTGGATTCTGTTCCATCCCTTACTCCAACGCGCAGAACAAACAAGCACTTAAACCAGCCTTGGATCCGGTCCTTGAAATGACATTAAACTCTAATAAATCAAATTTAGCTCCACGGGAAGCGAAAATAATTCAATAATGGTTAAGCTTTAAGGAAAAGGCCGTAAATAGTTACTGAGATTCTCACTTTTTGTTGGCCCTCGACCAAGTTTTGAAGAAACCTTGATCAGAGTTGACCCACTTTTGGACTTTGACACGATGGTCGAAGATGGAGCGCCTAGGCGGAGATGAGATCGTGGATCTCACCGATTTTGTGGGCTATGTGGACCTAGTAAGGGGTCCTCTAGGGTTTTTGTAATGGGATTATGGGATGTCGGCCCATGGGGTTTACCCATGATTAGGCCTTATTGTAAGGGATTGTAAAAGTATAAATAAGCAAGAATATATGGTAGAAGTAACAAAGAAAAGAAGGGGTTTTTGGTAGCTAAGTGCAAGTAGTTTGAGTTGCTTCGTGCAACATGATGTATATGTGTTAAGGCGTTGTGCTGGAAAAAGAAGTGGCTCTGTGCCTTGACCTAGTTTTGGAAGAAGGATTTGGTGCTCAGTACACAGGTCCCTTGTCTGGTGTGAAGCTCGACTTTGTGGCTTAGTGCACAAGAGTAAATAAATGTAAGAGATTGACGAATAATAAATAAAGTGAAGCAGTTGGTGGACGTAGCCCCAAACTGGGGTGAACCACATATATCTTGTGTCTTGGTTTTCTTTGTGCAATGTTATATCTGTTATGTTTTTCTCAGTGCTTAGATTAGATGTGTAATGAATATGTATGTGTTGCTTAATTGCATTGCTTATGTTAGAATGCTAGATCTAACTCAGTGCTAAGTGCTAAGTGTTTGAAGTGCATAATCTTTGTTGTTACTACACTAGATCTATCTGTGGGTATGTTATGTGATGTTAATAAGGTTAATGAACTAATGTATGTCATCTTCTAAGCGTTAATAGAATACTCTGTGAAGTGTTATTATCACAGATTTGTGTCCCAGCCTGGTTACAGACACCTGCGTCCTATAACCCCCCTTGCTTCTACCTCGCGTGAGACCTCTCATGCTTCGCAGGTGTTGCCGAAAGGGCCGGTAGTTGGGGTTTTCTTGGTGCGTTGTTAAGTGTTGAACCCTAGGTCTGCCCCTGTGCCAACAAATGGTTCTGTTGCCGAGGCCTGAAACTATGATTGCTAGGAACTGAAGTAAAGAAAAGAGAAGCTCTGTGCGTAGATCTGCTGCTGAAGTGTGCAGTACTCTACTTGACTTGCGAAGCTTTGTGCTAAGAAAGAAATATGATCTGAAGAAAAGAGGTAAAGCTTTGTGCTTTGACATGAGAAAGATAGGTGAAAATTTTTGTTTTAAAAGCATGAACTTATGTATGTTTAATAGATTATGTCCTAGTCTGAAGGCTAGGGCGCAGTTGAAAGAAAGAGATGATTTGAGTAAATTTAATGAATAAAGATATGTTATTCCTATGAATAGAAATAATTTTTGGACTAATAAGTGGATGCAGGAACCTAGATTTTTTTTTGCAAATTGTAGGTTCAACACTATGATCCTAGTGCATAGTACAAAAGAGGTTGGGGAACGTTTAAAAGAAAAAGAGGATTGACTCAAGGAAATCGGAACAATATCATTCAATAAAACACAACTGTGTCTATCCATAGTAGTACACAACTACAATCCAGTGGTACACTACCACACCAAGTAGCACACAGGTACTTGATAAGTGACGTATAGTCACAAACAATGGAACACATCCACTATAGTAGTATACATCTATTGTCTAGATTCATACAGTCTTCATAACAATCATCTGATATCAACCTGCATAGAAACAATGTTATGATATAAACTGAGTCATCTGGGTCATTCTTCCACTCACATCTGTGAGATCTTGGAAGAGCATCTGTCAAACATCAATGATGAACTATCTGGACTATTCTTCTCAAGAAAGGCAAAATAATTGTCCTGATTTCTGAGCCTAGACCATTCCCCACCCTAGGCCATTCCTGCGACACTAGAAAAAGTGTAACCTGGAGAGAATGAGTCTGCCCTAGGGAATGTATATCCATGATTGTTGAACCTGGACCATTCCCCAACCTGGGCCATTCCTCCGACACTAAACAAAGTGCAACCTAGAGAGAATGAATCCTCCCTAAGGAATGACTATCCGAACCATTTCCAAAGGAAATGACTGTCCTACACCAACCTCCAAAACAGACCATTCCCCATGTTAACTACAATGGGAAATAGTTTTCCGGTGAGGCAAGCCAGTCTTCTTGAGTAACCCTCAAGAAGAGAGACTTCCCTAGACCATTCCCCATGTTAACCACAATGGAAAATCTCTGTCTATGGTACATCAACAATCCATCAAACCATTTTCATTACGAAAATGATTGTTCGATCTGGACCATTTTCCGAACTGGAAAATGCCTGTCTATCAGAAATATCAAACCACTTTCCGAACTGGAAAGGAACTGCTCATCCTGGACCATTTTTCGAACTAAAAAATGATTGCCCATAAATCAATACTCATCAGTGCTCCCTCCCAACCTGGGAGTTATCTCTTCCTTTTTCAATAAGGAAGTCGTCTCCAGGAGCTCCAACTTGAGTACGCAAACTCTTTCATCTTGAACATAAGCTTTACCAAAATGTCTGCTTATCTGCTCATCTATGGAGATATGTATTGGAGAACCACTTTCTCCATTTTGGACTTCATGACGGATAATGTAATGCTTGATTTCAAAGTACTTCGATCTTTTTGGAACATTGGTTTTCTCTGAAGGCTTCATATAACTTTGATCATTACAGTATAACATAGTTGAATTCAACTCTTTTGTTTCCTGCTAGCTCATAACATCATGGCAAGGCTCAAACTGGAACATATACATGTGGCACTTCTTATGTCATCATGAGATCTTTGTCATGGATTGGCAATCCATCATCCTGATCTTTTGAGTAATCATTCTGATACAATATCTCTATTATAGAAAATATTCACCACATTTATGTTGTGCATTAGAGGTTCTCCACCAAGTTATGTTATTCCATCTGCATACAAGTGTTACTTTTTGGTATGCCTCAAAGTATTGAGGTTGTTCTTCATATGCTCATTGTTCAATTGCTCTGGAGAACAGTCTTTTCATTCATCTGATGTAAACTCCAACCCATGGATATTGCGAACGATATAATGACTCATGTAGAGGTACGTCTGGTTTACTGGAACAAGCAATATTCTTCTCCCTCCATCTGGGAGAACCTCTAGTTCCGGATCTCGCAATGTTTCCATTCATAAGTCTTCCATACACTGTTCTTCATCAAAACTTTCAGTTTCTCTTCTTGATTGCTTTTAGTGATTTCATATCAGGCTGGTAGTCTTGTGATTCTTGATACATTGAGTGGTTGTTTTGGCTTTTCTTTTTTTCTTGGAATCTTCATGTTCTTCTTTATGTTTCTCTTTAGCTCTTGGGTCCATGGAGTTTTTTATAGATTCCATGCTCTAAGTATTCCACTTCTTCCTTTCATCATAGGATCACAGGTGTGGATGGACAATAGAGGATACTTTAAGGCTTCTCTTCGAAGAAGACTTCTTCTAAGGTTGAACTGAACACGTGCTTCCTTTCATGGCTGCTACCATGGATATATACTTCATCATCTTCAATGTATCATAGGATTAGCTCCCTCTTAATCCTTTCTTCATGTATGAGTGCATGTTTTTCTTTTGGAAATATATAATCGACTCCCTCCATCTAACAGAGTCCATACTTCTGTCTGCATCGTTATTGTCTTTTGTAAAGTGTCATAAGTCTTTCTCCAATTTCCTCTTGATTGTTGACTTCTTTATGTCTTTGCTTCTTCTAAGTCTCTGTAGGATTGATTCAGATTTTGACTTAACTTGTAATAGCTTCCACATGATTTGTTTGATGTATTTCATCCTTTCATGTGTGTTATCTGACTTGTATAATGATAGCAATCCTTATCTTGTTGTTCTTCCATAGGTATAGTTCTTCTTGGAACATATTTATCTTCTAAGAAATAGATATGCAAGATATGTACCGAAAACATGGTATGTAGAAGAACTATGAAGAGTATTTTTACCTTGTCTTAGAAGAAGAAGTCTGTTTTGTCTTGCCTGACTTTCTTTGAGGGTTCCCTTTCTTCGGAAACTGATGCTTTGTGTGTTTCCTTCCTTTTCTTTAACTTGAGACAATGATTCTTGTAGTGACCATACTTTTGACAATTGAATCATTGTATCCTTGACATATCTTTCTCCTAATTTGTTTTCTTCATGGAGCCAAACTTCCTTTTGTTCCTGAAATCCTTGAACCTTGCTGTGAAGGCTTGATCATTGTACTTCTTTTGGGGTTTCTCTTTTGCACCGATCCTTGAT
>JASDQU010374629.1:20451-42531 GCA_032191745.1 Picea mariana
GCACATGAATTTCGATAAACGTGGAATGTTTTTTCATTAATATGATATACATATAAATACATGTCGATGACATTTGGATTTGTCTTCCAAGAGGTCTCTTGGACTTCTGATGATGGTTCCAACCACTTGTCTTTTCATATTCCTTAAAACGAGTAACCCTAATGGATTACATTTCCAATATCCCCCCCCCCTTTAATCTGAAGGGGTGTATGTAAGTCCAAGAAGAGAGTTGAAATATGGAAGTGGATAGTTGTTGATGGTTGAATGTGCTCTATGAATCTGGTGTCTTTGGGATGACCACAAACCAAATGGCTAGCGGAAGTCAATGTCTTCTACTAAATGGTAGTGTTGGTTTAAGGAAGACCACAAACTCTAGAACTTGGCTCTAAGGCTCAATGGTTCCCAAAACATTTCCTATTTAGTTAGAAGTTTATGTCATCTACTAATTGGAAGTGCTCTAGAATGGAGGTTTAAATATGACCATAAATTGTTGTCTAGCAGAAGCTGAAAGTATTCTACTAAATGGAGGTTTAAGGAAAACCACAAACCATCTAGTGGTTTTGGGATGACCACAAACCAAATCATGCTCGCTTGTTACTACTCGATTTATAGGACTTCAAAACTTGAAACCTGATTGTCAATTGTTGATATTATCCCCCCTGTCGGGTATAATGTGAGGAGAAGTGAATATTTCCACTATAAGATGTATAAATACTCAAGAATGAATTCTTCGAAATGGTCGATATATATTCTTGATTGTTGATGACCATTGCCAAGAAGTGACACACCCACAGTGGTTCTTTTCTCTTGCAAATTTCTTGTGTTTGAAACATATGTCTGAAGGATGATTATGCTTTCCACAATGCTCACAAGGATGAAGATCAAAAAATTGATCTTCCACGTGGCCAACTCACTGTCAATGTTGTCATTTTGGAATCTGCTCTTTAATTGGAATTTGTGAATACCAACTTTCTCGAAGCAATCTAGCACTTTGGAACTAGATTGGTTTGGTATAATCCATAATATGAAATGTAACTTCATTTCTGTATCCAATACACGTTATGTGCTTATTGACTCTTATTTCTTCCCAAGGTCTAATTATGGGCTTGGAAAGATCATCGTAAACTCGATTATGCACAACTTCATCTTCATCTGCACTTGTATCTGAAGTTGATTCATTGAGTTGCTCCTGCACTAGTTGTTGATTTGTATCTTCGTCAACATCATCAAAATCGAAAAGAGGGTTGTTCTAAACAAAAACTAGTTTAGAATGTTGAAGATTATTTCGTTGAAGTTCATCATGAATAAACTGAGTCTAATTTTGAAGCAATTCTACTTTGTCTTGTGAAACATGCAAACAAGTTAGAACAGACTAGAGAGTTTCTTTGTCAGTTGTCACCATATTGTCATCAGTTGAGAGTATAAGTGTGTTCAGTAACTTTGATAATTCATCAATTCGAGCCATTTAAAAATAAGACTCAACAATGGAAACTTAGAAAATGAAGAGTGCGGATTCAATCGAAAAATGCACCCGTTGAGAATGTAACCTAATTTCAAAAAGTACAAGTAAACTTACAATGCTTCAAGCAATGGATTTTTTTTGTTGTCCACTAGCACATAGTTTTCGGATGATATGAGAGCGTACATATAGATCTAGAAACTATTCCTTTACCAAAATATAGCGCACAACATCAAGAGCATTTGTAAAGTGTTGTGTTTTCGTCCTTTGCTTGACAACAAAAGGATAGAAAGGAAAAAGAAGAACATGATAGAAAAGGAAAAAGTTTTGAAAATTTGTAAGGACTTTCGATCCTCAGCGAGCTACTTATCAAAATCAATTGATCTGGAAAAATAAAACACTCCCACGTCCTTGGTAACTTTATGGAATTTGGTGGTCTCTGTCATCTTTAATTGAAAATACATTGCCAAACCCCACAGACGAACATTGGATGGCTTGAGTATTTTAATGAACATTGTAAGGCATAGTTGCAGATCAATTACGCAATCCCTCACATTGAGAAGATCCCAAGGGACCTACGATTCCATCCCACTGAGAGTGTTATGGATACATTGACAGCCAAGAGACTACCGAGGAACCATGACAAGAGAAGAAGGGTTCTAAGTCGCGACTACTTCCTCTGTGGATTTCTTTTCTTCGACTGTGAGCCCATGAGCATCAAATTACATATGGTTCTCTAGGACTTGAGAATCCCTTGTCATATGAGAAGTCGCCAAATGACCTAGACCTTAGAGATCTATCCTTGCAAAATCAAAAAGTCCCTCTCCCTCCATCGAATCCTCATCATGTTTAGTCACATTAGAGTGCATCTTTTTTTCTTATTTTTACATGATTAACGTGTACTTTCCTCTAGAAAAAGTGTGTCTATAAGAACGGAAGATGTTGCTTGGAAGTTTGGGGTCCCATGAGTGACTTGGAACTTGAAATAGTGAAAATGGCATTTAGATTTTTGGACCACCTCCCATGTATTTAAAGAACATTCTTGATTTTATTTTACTCCATATGACCTCATCCAACCTCTATTTGATGTGTCATTTGTACCATCAAGTTTGTATGTATTCCATGCTCTTCCCCTTTTCTTTATTATCTTTTGTTGTTAGGTACTCCACTCAATAACCCTGGTTTCTTTGTAAAGTTTACAATCATGCACCATTGGTTTAATTTTCAAATGCACTTTTATGGTGTAGTCTTGTTTCTATATCTTCAGACATCATTTTTGTTCTAATATTTATCCAGGGCATTACTGTTACTACTCTTATAGTTATATTTCTTCAAACTAGCATATAAGTCACAAATTTCCTTTGAATTTCATGCATTTTTTCTTCTTTGTTGATTCTTGTTATACTTATAGGAAACCCACCCCGAGAGTCCAAGTAAGTGACCTAGCACATCCACCTTTGCATTCACCCTTACTGAATATTACATTATGCCCATGGGTTGTCACTCATTAGTACCCCTATGCATTTCGACACTCATGCCATTGTTTCCCTATTAGGATTGGTAGTCTGCGTAGTCAATTTTTGTATTGTGACAATCCTACGAGCATGGATATGTCTTTCTCGTTCATATTGAGATCATATACACACCTTACTCCTTTGGTTGGTTGTTTGGAATTGGATCTCCATGGATCTTCTTTGGAGGTGTTATTCCCCTTTGGTTGCTTTTACTCCTCATTTGTGTGGTTCTTTTCTTTTGGTTTAAAAGACAGAAACTTGTGACATACTTCAATCATACAATGTGCTCATGACCTCATATATCAAGGGGAGACTATTATCACCCTAATTTTGCTCACTTACTTTGTCATGGGTATTGTTAGCCTTGTAAATCACTATTGGTAGCTTCAACCCTCATTCCTATCATTTTCATCATCATGTGGCATCAATATTGCCACCATGAGTTGATTCAAACCCTGAAGTTTGACCAAAAACTCATGACACATTATATCCTCAACTTTCTATGCACTCAATGCACTTAATTCGTTAAATAGTGCACTTTGGTTCAAAATTTTAAAATATTATTAGTTCGGCTCATTTAATGACATGTGCCTGCCAAAAATTACGTAGTGGTTTTGTAAGTGGGCCTCATCAAATCGTTGTTTCCAAAAACAACATTCGATATATTTTTCAATGGTTATTGTTATCCCATTACTCCATTATTGCAATACAAGTGTTCACATTGAAACTAACCATATTTTTGCTCACTTACTTTGTCATGAGTATTGTTAGCCTTGTACATCACTATTGGTAGCTTCAACCCTCATTCATATCATTTTCATCATCATATGGCATCAATCTTGCCACCATGAGTTGATTCAAACCCTAAAGTTTGACCAAAAATTCATCACACATTATATCTTCAATTTTCTATGCATGCAATGCACTTAATTCCTTAAACAATGCACTTTGGTCCAAAATATTAAAATATTATTAGTTCGTCTCATTTAATGATTTGTGCCTGCCAAAAATAGCGTAGTGGTTTTGTAAGTGGACCTCATCAATTCGTTGTTTCCAAAATGAACATTCGATATAATCTTCAATGGTTATTGTTATCCCATTACTCCATTAATACAATGGGAGTGTTCACATTGAAACTAACCCTAAAAGGTCCACCATTATTTCCTATTAATAAATTCATAGAGGTCGCCAAGTTGATCACCAGTTCATTGCAAGGTTATGCTCTCGAATTTCCTTTGAAAAGATAAACACCCATAGTTTCTTCTTTCTACCATCAAGGAATATCACTTCCACCGTCAAAATCTTGGAGTGGATCATACAAGGAGGCGAAGGACCCTCCCTTGAAATAGTTTTGGGGCCCATCCTACTTCATCAACTACTTCAAGGTGTTATTTTATAAGTCTCTTGTTTCCTTCATTTATAAAATAATTCATATTGTTTGTTATATAGTGTCTTAAGATCATGGGAATGCATGTGCTAGTTTGTTTTGTTTTGTTTTGCAAGAGATATGATAAAAAAATGATTTTTGTTTTTGAGTTCATTTCACATTAGCTGGTATTTAATTTTCACAGCCCTTAATTAAGTACCTTATGGGATATGCTAGTGACAAAACACCAATACCACATTTGAATCCAAAAGGGTGAAAACCAATGTTAAAAGCATAGATTGCACTTCAATGACTCAAAATTTCAAAGGTTTGATAAAGATTCTCATAGAATATTCTAGGAGGTTTGCCTATTATTAATCCCTCATGTGTCAACCATGCCATGTATCCCAATGGTCCTTTAATAGGGAAAAAAAAGTGATCAGCCTAATGAAAGTAATAAATAGATGTCATTGTCTCCCTCCTTGTGTTGTGGCCTATATGCTATATGAGATAGACTAAGATTACTTGGTGTGTAAAATTACATCAGATAAATTGAGAAGAGAAGAAAACTAATATGCACAACCTTGAATGTAAATAATCTTTCAAGACATTGCTTTATGGATCTGATCTTATACTCTCATTACAGCTTTATGGATTTGATCTTATACTCTCCTTACAATCTGGTTTCTTTTCACGAATTCTCATAATGGGAGAACTATCAATTGTATCACATGATATTACTTATCTTGTAGATGAAAAAAATATATATATAAAATAAAATAACACAACCAATACCATCCAATTATAAAGATTCAAAATCCACATTCTCAATCACAGTATAAGATTCAAAATCCACATTCACTGTAATGGTCATCAAAATCTATCCCGTCCATTGGTTTTTCAGATCCATCGAACTTCAGCGAGCCAAGTCGTAAGCGCAATTCTGTAGCATGAACATGGAAATCAGAATCTACCCAGTAAATTCACGCGTTATAAGAGGAAATAAGTCTTTGAAAAATATTCACTGAAAAATGTAGAGCTCGATTTGAGAGTATAACGGTGTGACCCTTTATTGGCTTCAAAGATTTACATTGAAAATTTGAACTTATTTCCTTGAAACCCTTTGAGTTGGGCGTTTCTTCTTGGAAAGGAGAGTCAAGAACTGAAACTGGACTTGTTTTGCTTTCTCATAGTTGCTCCGTTGGAATCCCCTAAAATAAGAGAATCCAATTCATTAGCTACTACCATGATTCATGGGATTAAAAAAAAGGCCAACAGCAAAGAATGTGAGAATAAAATGCTTGCATAGAATCCACGATGAGCCTGGTGGATACACGCCAGCAAGCAACCAGAGCTTTCAACCTCTAAGCAGGAGTTGATAGACTCATTGAAACGAGATCCGTCCGAATGTTCCAGCTCCAAAACAATCACTGGTCTTAAGTGTTCAGTGTGTTTGGCAGTTTTGAAGCATATTTTCCATAGGGACTTCAGTCAATATTTTATCTGTTCATTCATAAAGGGAGTTTTTAAATTGTGAAAAATCAAGTCAGTATGTAGTTTCATATTAGGGGAGAGGTATTTTTTAATTGAAGCAGGTTTATAGGTATCTGGGGAAGTGCACCCTGAAAGGGGAGTTTATAGATATTGTGGAGGTGTTATGCATATTAGGTTATGGAAATCAATGCACAATCAGCAATGGTGAAACTCTCTTTCAAAAGCAAAAATTAATAGTAAGTTCATACCTTCACCCCTTCCTAAGAACAACAAGATCCTTCATATGGAAAACAATATTGAGAACTAGAGCCCCTATGTTGCATACTTAACCCCCTTTTTTTATCTTTATTTATGTATCTAGGGTTTTATCTCTAATTTTGTATTGTTTACTTTGTTGTAGGTTGGTTCTATGCATTCATAAAATCCCATAGCGTTATCTCATATTTAAGGGCATAGGTGTTCTCTAGTTCAAGGGACTTTACTACAAACCCTGATTTTTCATTATCTAGGGATTTCGTTGAGTTGGTAAAGTTTTTAGGGTTTTACAATGAAATGGAAGACAATATTACCACACAACTTATATGATCCCTCCATACATCGCTATAGGGATGTATATAATTTCATTTTTTCAATACTAGGGCAAAGGATTATGATCACCTCAATGTTTTTTAGCTCAACGAACTAATTAGGTCTCATGTTTCGAAAAATGGCTCTCGACCCTTGAAATAATCTCCCTATGTTATGTCCAACCTCAATTCTAATATATGAAAAGGCATAATACAATGATAGAGTATAAGGAAGAAATGACTCATTTCTATCTAAAGGAAATAAGAATTCCCCTAGGACGAATTGAGCCCTAGGATCACAATCTCTTGTTTCTCAACTAATGAGAGTTTCTTTCAATCTATACAATCAAAAAATAGGAACGGGTTATGGGGTAGATCACTTTCCTAAAGATTATTGCAAAGACAATCTTGATAGATAGATATATTTTATTTTAAATTTTGACGAGATCAAAGATCTAAGGAATGCAGAGACTTGGGGAAACTCACCTTCTAGGTTTACAAATAGATATCTAGATACATAAACCCCTTCCTTAGTCAATGCATGACCATGTATTAGAATAAAGAGAGGGGTGAAAGTAGTATAGCATGAAGCCCTTGAACCCAAGGCTATCTTACTATAGTGGTATATCCCTACATTGGAATGTTAGTGTACTTGTTTGCTTTTTTTTTGTTTATGTGAATTGAGAGCTTATAAGAGTTTTGTTTTGTATATATACTAGGGATAGAAATAAAAAGGGATATTAAAAATGTCACAAAAAAATGGATACTTAGATATCTAATAAAAATAAGGGTTTTTTAAATTGGATAGATGTATTGGGAGGGGGTTCAACAAAAGAATTTTGGGATATTTTTCAATATATAATGAAATTAGGGGTATTCTACTAACTTGCTATCTAATAGATTCACTTAATGAATCCCCATGTCATTTCTTGAACAATATCTATTTTATTAATAAAATAAGTAATACCAAACACTTTGGTCACATGTCTTTGCACTGCATTCTAGCTCACAACACCATTTGGTCCATGTCTTTGCACTGCATTCTAAGAGGATCTCTGGCATCTAGCACCTCTAAAATAGCATTCAATGCTTCTATAACTTTAAGAAATTCTTTATAAACAACCTTCTGTGATTTGTCAGGAATTGTCCCATCTCTTGACCCATCTCCTAAACTCAGTTTTTTTTTCAAATAAAATCCTTCATACCCACAAAGAAAATGGTGTGAACACTTATTATTCTTCAAATCAATGTCCTAATTGTTGGTATTTAAGAGCCTAAAATATTATAATAATTGAAAGAAAAATGACAAGAAAGGCAAATCAATAACTCAAATAACACACAAAATTTATGTGGTAAAGCCCTAACAGTGTGTCAAGGAAACATCCACTAGGCAAGGTATCAGTATCTTTATTATTCAAGATAGGGTTATAATCAAATTTACAACTCCAATACATCTCTTGGGATTCATAGATATATATAAATCTTGGAACTGTTACATAGTTACGAGAACTACCACTTCCATCGGTTTCATAAACCAACATTACCAAATATTTACATAAGTGAATTTTAGTTTTACGTTTTCTTTTAATTGATTTTTGTCACATTTTAACAATCTTCATCTTGAAAAAAATTTACCCGATGCCTTTCCCAATCCCATTCATCACCTCTTTTACAAGCCAAGAGAATCCAAACACCAACGTAGCTTCTCTAATAACACTGGTTTTGTAAACATGTCTGAACAGTTTTCTTCAGTACGGACTTTTTTAAGATCTTCTCCCCCTCCATCAGTAAACTCTCTAACAAAATGGTACTTAATATCAATATGTTTCATCTTACTATGGTAAACTAGATTTGTAGCCAAATGAATAGCACTTTCACTATCACAAAATATAATTACATTGTTCTGCATTCTTCCAAGCTCACCCAGAAGACCATTCAACCAAATTGCCTATTTGTAAGCATGTGAGGAAGCAATATGTTCTACCTTTGTAGTGGATAAATAAATTGTTTCCTGAATCTTTGACATCCAACTAGTAGATCCTCCTGAAGAGTAAAGACATAAATTGAAGTAGACCTCCTCTTGTCCAAATCACCTGCAAAATCTGAATCAACATAATCACATACATAACCACTACTACTGTTAAAGATGATGCAATAATCACTTGTGCCTCTAAGATACTAAAGCACCCCTTTCACTGCATTGTAATGTTCTCTTCCTAGATTTTCCATGTACCTGTTGAAAACACCCATTGCATGTGAAATATCTAGTCTAGTACATACCATCGCATACATCAAACTTCATAATGCATTAGCATAAGGTACATGAGACATATAATCCTTTTCTTCCTCACTACTAGGACATAAACCTGAAAAAATCTTAAAATGGGAAGTGAAAGGGATATCTACAAGTTTCACATTATTTCCTAAATATCAGAAGTATCTTCTCCACATACGTCTATTGTGAAATCCAAAGCTTACCATTGTTTCTATATTTATGTATTTCAATGCCCAAGATTTATTTTGTTTCTCCTAGATCCTTCATATCAAAAGTCTTATCAATCTGAGTATTTAACATGTTGATCTCAACCATACTTTTTCTTGCAATAAGCATATCATCAACATACAACACTAAGATAATAAATATCCCATTTGCTAAAAATTTGAAGTAAACACAATGGTCATACTCACTTCTTGTAAAACTTTGGGTCACCATGAAGGAATCAATCTTCTTGTATCATTTCCTAGTGACTACTTCAGGCCATATAAGCATTTCTTGAGCTTGCAAACTAATCTTCTTTTGCGATGTTGCACAAAATCCTCTGGCTCATGTTCCATGTATATCTCCTTGTCCAAATATCCATGTAAGAATGTCGTTTTAGCATTTAATTGCTCTAATTCCAAATCAAGTAAAGAAACTAGTGCCAATACAATACAAAAAGATACATGCTTAACAAATGGTAAAAAAATCTCATGGAAATGTATACCTTCCATCTAAGAGTACCCTTCTGCGACCAATCTGGCTTTGTATCTTTCAACTTTACCATCAATGCCTTTCTTCAATTTGTAGACCCACTTACATCCAACAACCTTTCTATATTTAGGAATTTCTACCATGTCCCAAGTTTTGTTTTTCTCCAGGGAATCCATCTCTTATTTCATTGTCATCTTCCATTTATCATTATCAATATCATTAATTACTTACTGATAACAAGAAGGTTCCCCATCGTTAGTAATCAAAGCAATGGATGAAAAAAAATCGGTAAACCTCTTAGGGGGAGTTCTCTCTCATGTAGATCTTCTTGGTATTGCTCATGGAATTTCCACATTCTCCTAAATATCTTCAACATTTACAACTTATTTATCATTAGAAGCTTCTTTTTTATTCCTTGTGTTTGTATATGATTTGATCTCCAACTGAATTTGTTAATTTAATGGTACATGTTCCTGCTTCACATCAACTTCTGCATTGTCTAATCTAATGCGAGGAGATTCATTAAATATTACATCACTACTAATGATGATTTTGTGGATAGTAGGATCCCACAATCTATATCTCTTTGCTACATCAACATAATCAACAAATATATATTTCTTTGATCTGGGGTCTAACTTAGAATGTTGAGGAGTAATAGCGTAAGCTTCATAACCGAAAAATTTTTAATTTGAATAATCGCAGGAATGACATGTCCATACCTTTTTAGGTATTTTACAATCTATTGCAATTGGCAGTGATCGATTTATCAAATAGAAAGTAGTAGAGATTGCTTCTGCCCACAACTCTTGATGCAAATTGGTATTGTTGATCATGCTTCTTTCTCTTTCTACAAGAGTCTTATTCATGTGTTCTTGTGATGTCCCCTTCCACTTGACTGAGACGGAGGATGAATTAGTAGCCTATATGACTCCCGTAGGCTATAGTCAATAAAGAAAAGGGAGTTAAGTTTGTTTATTTAATGTCACTTAGCTAGGAGGTGTGATGTTCTAAAGTGAAATTCGGTAAAAAAGTAAATTATTAATTACTTAAACATTAAAAGTGAGTTGTAATGTTAAAGTAAATATTAAAAGGGAAATAAGGGTCATGTTTGATTTGGTCAAAAAAAGGAAAGATCTAAAAGGCTTGGAAGAAGAATAAAATGAGGGGCATCGCTTCACTTTAGCATTATGATTTGATCTCTTTTTTGAATTTCTCTTGGAGCCAAGGTTTTTATTAGGGTTTTTGAAAAACCCTTCCATTGTTGGTTTGGTTTTGGTGGTGCAGCATCCACCCTAGTTGGACAAGATGGAGATACATTTAGGATTTTCATTAGAGCTTCATCTTATTGTAGGTTTTCTTCAGTGTTGCTTGGAGGGTTTGTGGTGCTTTCTGAGGAGGTTGATCTAGATTATTTTCAGGACCATGGATGGAGGAGGTTCATGTGGCTCCCTTCAGGGCCGATTCACCCTTATGTAGGTCATAAGGATGTGAGGAGGTCGTCGATATCTTATTGAGGGTTCATGGGGGTTTCATAGAGGACTGATTTACCTCTTTGCAGGGTCGTGATCATGTAGAGAGACTGCAAGGGTTGGTGAGGGTTCGATAACCCATTGTGAGGATTGTTAGGGGCTATTTGGAGGGCTTAATCCCCCCCCTTTTGTAGCAGCTTGAGGATGGAAACTTCCATGGAGGTATTGGGAGGACCCAAGTCCTGTTTTTGTAGGAAGCAAGGAACAAGAGAGACCGCGAGGGCATTTTTGCAAGCTATGAGGAGCTAGAGGGGAGTCGTGGGATTTTGAGGCTGAGCTGTAAATATTGGAGGACGGCCGAGGGCCCCATTTGTTGGTTGTAGATATTGGAGCGGGCATTGTGATGCTTGAAGATCCTTGGAAGAAGCTTGGCATCATCTTTGAGGAGACTTTGGCATTATACCAAGTTTTGGCTTGAGTTTTTAGTGTTTACTATTGTATTGTAGCTACTATAAAATCTACTAGGGATCTATTGTTATTGTGTATCAGTTTCCATTCATAATAAAATTCCAAAGTTGTCTCTTCAGTCCTATGTGTAACTGGATTGCATCTAATATGTTTGATGAAATTCCCACTAGTAGGATACATGCAAATTGTTTGTAGAAAGTATTCAATCAACATAATAACATATGTAATGAAAAGTATTTGACAAAATCACACAACCAAAACAATATAATTTACAAAAAACATAATGTCATATCACATCTCTATTGGGGATATTACAGTGGTATCAGAGCTAGTGATCTTCCCATCCTGTGATTACATTGATGACTAAAAGATGAGGGCAAGGAGGACAACTCTTCCCAAAATCACCAAAGGAATAAGAAATAGAAATAAACCAACCAAAGTTGGGACAAGAAGGAAACCTGGGGGAATATAATGAGCACAGGACCTTGCAATATTTAGAAACCATAGCCAATGGGTAGAAACAAATGCAACAATCCTTGACACAGTTCATGACCAACATCCAAGAAATGCTAAAACAAGGAGATTCCAATGGGAACCATGCAGAAGGAAACCACAAAGGTGGTAGGATGCATACATAGGGTAGAAATACCCATATTCCAGCTCAGAGTAGGAGTGGGAGGAAACCTAGGCCATTATTTCCATAGTTCATTATGGAGAAACTTACAGGAGCACAAGAAAAGCATGGTTCAGAGTTTGATTTTACCACCTACTTCATGGAGTATCATGCGTTGGGGGAAGAGATCCAGGAAGCCTTGTCTTACCATGAATTTTGGAAGATTAAGCAAAGAAACAAGACTAGGGAGTGGAACAGAGTAGAAAAGAACCAATAGAACTTTGATCTCATGCACAAAGTAGGGAAGTTGACAATTTCACCTTTTGACGGATCTATTAGGAGGCACAGACAGCATTTGATAGGATGAAAAAGGTGATGAGCACTTTCCCAGTGTTAGCACTTCTGTATTTCTCTTAGCCATTTGTGTTGGAGTGTGATGCATCTGGAGAGGGGATAGGAGCAGTGTTGATGCATAATCGACACCCCATAACTTTCGAGAGTAGGAAGTTGAGAGAGTTAGAAAGGGTCTACCCCATTTATGATAAGGAGATGTTGGCCATCACACATGCATTGGCCAAGTTTAGATAGTACCTGGTTGGAGGATGCTTTGTGGTGAGGACTGACCACAACATCCTGAGGTAATTCTTGGAGCATAAGGACTTGAGTGACAAGCAACAGAAATGGGTGAGTAAGTTGTAGGCATATGATTTTGATATTGAGTATGTGAAGGGAAACAATAATGTAGTTGTTGATGCCCTCTCGGGGGGACCTGTAGCCTTTTCCATGATGTAGATCTTAGCATATTGGAAGTCCATTCTCTTGGTGGAGCGTTCCAAGAATAATTTATCTTGTGAGCATATGAAGGGCATGGTTCAAGATGATATGTACAGATAAGTGGATGACATCATCTACTACAAGGATGGGATCTATATGATACCTGAGTCCACAATCAAGGATAAGATCATGAGACCAGTACATGACGCACCATTGGCAGGGCACCCGGGGTACTTGAGGACTTATAGGTAGGTGATGGAGATATTCTCTTGGAAGGGTCTCAAGGAGGATATACTACGGTATATGAGGGAGTGTTGGATTTTTCATAAAAATAAGTTAGAGCTTACACATCCTATAGGCCTGCTTTAGCCATTACCTATTCTAGAGTAGAAGTGGGAGAGAAATTCCATGGACTTCATTACAGGGTTGTTGAAGGTACAGGGAAAATAATGTATCTATGTGGTGGTGGATAGGTTGACCAAGTATGCACACTTCTTTTCCATTCCTTCTGATTATAGTGCATCTTAGGTGGCGTGCATGTTCTTGAAGGAAGTGTTCAAAATAAATGGTCTTCCAAGATACATAGTTAGTGACTGAGATAGTAGGTTTCTCAGTGCATTCTGGTAAGATTTGTTTAGGCTATCAGGGTCAAAGTTTACACCTAGTACTAGCTATAATCCTCAGATATATGGACAAACAGAGATAGTGAAAAATTGGATTGATGGGTACCTACGGAACTATGTATCGATATAGCATAGGGATTGGTTAAAGTGGTTGCATCTCAGGGAGCATTGCTACAATACCACTTATCACATGTCTATCAAGATGAGTCCATTTATAGCATTGTATGACTACGATTCTCCATCATTTGTGGATTTGTAATTCAGGGAGAGAAGTGCCCCCAAGGCCTAATATTGGTTGCAGGAGAGCCATGAAATATTGAGAGTCCTAAAGGATAACTTACAGGTCTCCCAGAATCAATAGAAGATGTATGTAGAAAGGAAAAGGGTGGAGCGTGTTAGCGCCGCCATTTTTCTTTCAACTAGAGTTGGTCTTAGTCGAGTCATGGCTTGTGTGTCAAGGAATGTGAGGTCGGGTACTTAACAAGAGAAGGGTCGAAGTCAGCAAGTGGTCAGTTGGCCCTTGAAGTCGAGAATGGATGTCAGATTCTAAACATGTGTAAAAGTACGAGTTTGTTCCCAGAGATTCGAGTCCTATCAAAAAGGGAGTCTCTACATGCCCCAGGCTGAGGCAAGTTGTTAATAGAAGTCGTGTCAGAAAGTGCAGTAACCATTATCATCTCATTATGAATCCCAAGAATATGAAAAATTGTGGCATTCGTATCATGTATTCCCTCCAACCTTTATCATTTGTACTTTACACGTGCGGATGTGCTATAGAAAATATACATCTTATTTCAAAACAAACAGTCGCCATGAATTCAATATTCCTTGGCACGATTCCTCCTCCCACTTGCTCTGTTATAAATTATGGATTCTCTGCATGCATTCTATTCGTGAATCAGGTTTATGCATTGTTTTTAATCTTTTCTCGCAAGCCTAGATTGATCAAGTTTTCTTCCTTGGGCCTTGTTGGATCCACCGCGCACAAGACAAATATGGGTTGAACCATGGAAACCTCCAAAAACATAATAAATGGCCTGTGTAGTGGAATAAGTGCCAAGCCCAAGCCCCCAGTGACTGGAATTCATTCTTACTCACAGCAGGAATCCCCAAGGATCCAAAGGGAGTTTTCCCTCTGCCCATTGAAATGATGATATCACACCGCGCAGAGCCGGGAGGGGGAGAATTTGTGCAAGAAGGAAGGATGTTAGAAGCCCTATCTCCCAAACAGTATATACCTCAGAGAAGGGGTAGGCCAAGGAAGAACAAGGAAGTTGGGGAAGCCCCAGTCCTAAACTAGCCACGTGCAAGATCGGTTGTCGAAGAATTACTTATGCGCGTTATTCGGTTGGAACCTATTGAAGATACAAGCCGAGTGAGAGGGAGAAGAATGAGGAGGACATATGTCATGGGAACTAATGTCTGAGAGCCATATCAGCAGCTGAAATAGGTGCAACTCGCCATCGTCGAACTTTACCATGAAAATAGGGAACTGAGACAGCAGCTAGCAGCAAAGACCCTTGAAGTGTCAACATCGCAAAGCCATGAAGTGAACGTGAAGTGGATCAAGAGACATCTCAGAGAGGCACAATATATAATCATACAACTGTGTGAAACACAAATGCTATGAGAAGAAAGAATTGTGAACCATTTTAGAGAATTTGAAGCGGCCAAGGAAAAATCTCGCGCAGCTCTTGCCAATGCACACAAGAAACATGATTAACTGAGTCCATTCTCGTATCTTTAAATGGAGAGAAGATATTGACAATTTTTTAAGGATTTATCATCCTTAGAAGTTTTTTCATTTGGTAACGGCCATGACAGTCAGCAGCCACTCACCATGTACACTCCCCAGCAAATGAGCGCGCAGCAGAAATCAAAGTCGTTATAGTGGATAGTGGGACCCTGACAGAATATTTGATCGTTCTGACCTTTTGTTGAAGGAATGCGTTGACACATAATTTTTCCCATGACAAGACCTCGCTAGTAACTGAATCCCCGTGGCAGAATACAAGCATTCATGATGCGTCCAGAGGTAGTTGTTTTCTATTTTTTGAAAGACATCATGCAAAGAGTCATTCAGCACAGAGTAGTCAGTTTCCTAAATTTTAGAGATAGTAGCTAGAGATCAGGGTATCCCAAGAGGCGCCCTCGCCTATATATTTGATATTTTCAATGTAAGTTGGGTTGGTTGGCAAACTAGTGTGGACAATGTTTATTGAATGTATTTTGAGCTCGATCGAAATTTAATGCAAAAGACCTGAAGCTTGATGAAAAGATTCTAACTGTAGCAGTGTGATGTATTGTTTCCTTTATTTGTGTACGTACTTCCTGTATTCTTTAATCATATCTCTTTCTGTCTAAATAGGAATGTATTTTTGAACCTAGGATTCACTGTGCAGTGCCCTGGGATTCACTGCGCAGTGCCCTGGGATTCATGCCATTTAGACAAACCATTTTCCTCTAAGTTAACTCTGAATTCATCCTCAACGGTGCTCTGAGTTTCTTTTTGTGTTCCTCCCCCCTCGCCTCACACAACGATTTTTCATTGAAGATTGTTGCTCACTTAGCCTTTATCCTCTCAAGTTAAGTCACCGATTCATTTGTTTCTATCGTTTCCTCGAACCAACTCCATATCCCAATGTCTTACTCTCTTGCATCAATATAACCAGAACTTATTATTTCAAACGTGTTAAATCTAGCCGATAGCTCAAAGCCATATCCTGTACCGAGACAAAGTCTCCCGAGAGAGCCCTCTCTAGGTCTGAAAGTATAGTTTTAGATCTCAAAGTTGGTTTGTAGGTTTCCTCTGTCATTCGTTTCTCAGCTGAATGAAGTTTACAGAGAGCTAACATTATGGCGTCGTTGTCGGGGATGAAATTGAATATATTTTCCCTGGGAGAATGATTAACATTGTAGTTTGGCCCATGAGGGTAACAAAGGGACAAAGATCTGTACTGGATGAAACCTTTACCCTGGCGACTCTAGTCAAAAGGACCAGTAGCACCAAGTAGTGTAATTCAGGAATCCTAGCTTCGAAAATGATCTATACAGGAGCAAATTGTGACCCAAACCCTGTAGAGCCTTTGTATGACCCCAAGAAAATTATGCACAGGACTAAAGAGAAAGTGTCAGACCCATTCTATTACCTGGGCAGAAGTTTGTCCTTACCCAAAGACAGCGTGCAGAGCATTGATGATCTTGAATTCGACACATTATTTGAACAAACATTGTTCAGGCCTAAGTCAGAAACCAGCTTAGATGAGATAATTTTCGACCAGAAGAGATTCCAAGCCCTAATATCTAATAATATCCCCCAAACCCCCAACCCTCTTAGATCCATGGCCACAATATTTCCCCCCCTCGTTTTTCCAGCCCAACTGCTTGATTTTTCCCAAAATTACAATCAGAGGATTAAACTCTACATTGTTGAAGGGAACATTTCAGCCCAAAAGCATTTGGATTGGTTCAACGATTTTGTGGACCTACAAGAGGTAGACTATGTAGACGTGAAAATGAGGTTTTTCGTGCATATTTTTGCGGGGAAGGTGAGGAAGTGGTTCAAATCCCTCCAAGAAGCAATTATTCAAGACTTCACCGCATTTGAAACGTCCTTCCTTGCCAGATGGAGAGACAAGAAAAACCCCTTACAGTTGTTGACACAGTATAATAATATGAATAGGGCGCCAGAGGAAATGGTGCAAGAATTCTCATCCCATTTCATCATGGTTTATAACTCAATCCCTACATAAGTCTAGCCACCCCCTAGGGCTACGCAACTGTGATATGCAGACTCTTTAGACAACGATTTCGCCCTGTTGTTGAGAGAAATAAGATCAGCAAATCTAGATGCAATGATGAGCAACGCGATCAAAGTCGAGGTAAAAATGATGGCATCAAGGAAGATCAAACAGATATTCAACAGGGGTGATAAGAAACCCCAAGGATATGTGCAACCATCAACATTGAGGGCCGCGGACAAAAAATTCGACTTAATGATGAAGACCACGGAGAAACTGATGGAAAAAATGGTCATGGGAAATAGACCCGCTGCCCGAGGACAACATGACCCCCAGCCTAGGAATCAAAACCTCAGAAGGGGTCAAGTTCCTCAAATCAAACAGACGGAGCACAGATACTAGGGTGACCAGCTAACAAGGCCTCCGTTCCAAAAAAATTACACGGACGAGGATTTCGATAAGATGTTCGAAGACCAAATGCATTGTTGTGATGACAAGAACCCCCGCATGTTTTTAACAAAGGGCGAACATGATCGGTACATGAGAAAAAATGACGATTCTATGCTGGAAATGGATGATGCATTGTTTTGGGAAATGGATGATGTGTTGTCCTGGGAAATAGAAGAGTTCAGGAAAGGTTATCAGAATGCCATCATGCAGTTTCAGAAGAAATATAACCTCAACAACAAGGAGGCACATACTAAACCTCAACAGACAAATCCCATAAGGAAATCTCTAGCGGACACCCCTTCCACAAGCCAACTGAGGCCAGAGAACATGACCAAGGATGCGACTGAAAAAGCAAAGTCAAAGGAGGAGGCCCCTAGGAAGACGGCGGAAACAATCTGGGAAGCGGGTGGAAAAGACGTAAAGAAGGTCTGTCCTCCTTTTAACTTTGCGCATGAAATGTCCAAGATCAAAATATTTGTCCTTTTTAACGAACTTATCAGAAAGGGTGAATATCGGGAGAAAATTATTAAAATGCTAAAAATGGGAGGGACCCCCAATACTTTGAATGTCCAATACAATCACCCTGTTATTTTGTTTAGTCTGTGCATTGAAGAGACAAGTGATACTGAGGATGTCCCTTCATTCTATGTCAGTATAAAGGTTCATGACATGACCCTGCATAATGCCATGCTGGATTCAAGAGCGTCGCACAACCTCATGCCAAAGGTGATCATGGATGAATTGGTTTTGGACATCACCAAGCCCTATAAGGACCTTTTCTCTTTTGATTCGAGGAAATTCAAGTTTTTGAGTCTCATCAAGGACTTGGTCGTGTCATTGGCCCAAATTCCTTCGAAGAACATGGTTATGGACGTGGTCATGGTGGACATGCCCCCTAAGTTTGGCATTCTTTTTTCCATGTTGTGGGTTATGAAGTTAAAATGGATCCTGCAAATGAACATGTCATACGCCACCATTCCTATCTTTGTCCAGGATAGACAGTTGTAGAGAGAAGTGTTGCTGAAATACATGGTAAGCAGCAAGACCCTTTCCAGAACCAAATAGTGGGAAGGGACATAGTACAATTGAAGAACAACATCATCCCAAAGGGGCTATTTCCATTGGAAAATTTGTTTGATGAAAATGACGTGGCTAGAAATCCCAAGATCACCACAAACGATGAGGATGTCGAAGACTGCAACATCGAGATTGTGAAGAACCTGAAAATAATCAAATTGTCAAAAACACTCAGTCGAGAGGTCAAACAAGACTACATCCATCTCATGAAGGATTTCGCAGATGTTTTCTCTTGGAGTCATGATGACTTGACATTTTACTATACCAAAGCGATCCAGCATGTCATTCCTCTCAAAGAAGACCAGAGGCATTTCAAACAGAAGTTGAGATTGATGAATCCCATGTTGTTGTCGCTAATCGAAAAGGAGGTAAAGAAAATCTTCAAAGATAAAATTATCGTTTCTTTAAGGTTTTTTAAATGGGTGGCCAACTTGATGCCTATAAGAAAAAAGAGCGACAAAATAAGATTGTGTGTGGATTTTAGAAACTTGAATAAAGTGTCCCTCAAGGACCACTACCCGCTCCCTAAAATGGACTATATTCTGCAAAAGGTGGTGGGGTCCTAGAAGATGTCCATGCTGGACGGTTTTTCGGGTTACAATCAGACCTTGGTACAACCAAATGACAGGGAGAAGACTGCTTTTACGACACCATGGGGGATGTTCATGTATTCCAAGATGCCTTTCGGCCTAATGAACATTGGAGCTACCTTCCATAGGGAAATGGAAATCACGTTTTCTGACGAAAAGGACAATTTTATTGTGATAAATCTTGATGATATCATAGTATACTCTGACTCCGATGAACAACACCTCGGGCATCTAAAAAAGGTTTTCCAGAAGTGTAGGAAGTTTGGCATATCGCTAAATCCGAAGAAATCACATTTTGGGATGGAAGAAGGGAATTTGTTGGGGCACATTATCTCAAAAGAGGGAATTAAGATAGACCCCAGCAGGGTTGAAGGAATCCTAAAAATTGGCACTCTGCACAGTAAGAAGGAAGTGAAATCCTTCCCGGGAAAAGTAAAATTCTTGAGAAGATTCATCCTGAACCTAGTAGAGATTATAAAACATATCACCTACATGCTCAGAAAGGGGAACAAGATCAAGAGGAACATAGAAGCAAGGAATTAATTTGAAGATATCAAGGTGGTGTTGACTAGAGCTCCTATGCTAGCCATTCCAGACTACACGAAATATTTCATCCGGTTTTCATTTGCCTTGGAGCATACGATTGTTGGTGTGTTGTTACAGAAAGATGTGAAAAACATCGAGAAGATCATAGCATATTTCAGTCAAACGTTAAGGTATGCTCCACTAAGGTACGACATTATGGAGAAATAAGCGTACGCCTTAGTGAAGGCCCTAAAGGAGTTCAGAATGTACATATTACACTCCCACGTTATTGCTTACGTGCCCAACAATTCAGTCAAGGATATCTTGACTCAGCTTGACCCAGAGGGAAGGAGAGGTAAGTAGATAGTGGCCATGTTGTAATATCACCTGAAGATCAAGCCCACGAAGCTGATCAAAGGTTTGGGCCTTACAAAGTTGATGGTACAGTCAGACTGCAACATTTTGGGGATTAACTTCATCGTCGATCTGTCAGAAAACCCTCAAGAAGAAACAACTACGCAGGACTCTCAAGAATTCGTTGATTCACCGTGGTATATAGACATCATCTATGTGCTAAGAAATATGCAAGCCCCTCTGGGTTTAAGCAATACCAAGGCCATATTTTTAAATATCAAAGCAGTGAAGTTCTGCATCCTGGATAGTTTGCTATATTGGAAATATCCCAGAGGGATATTGCTAAATTGTTTTCTGGAAAACGACGTGAAACGAGCTATCGAAGATTTTCACAAAGGCAACTATGGAGGAAACCACTACTGGAAAACCATCACACACAAAATCCTAAGAGCAGATTACTATTGGCCTACCATATTTTTTGACATATAAAAAGAATTTTATGGCTGCCACAAGTGTCATATTTCATGGAAGAAGAAAACTGCAGCCCTTGCCACTAAAGCGGATCTCAGTTGAAGCACCTTTCATGCAGTGGAGCTTATATTTCATAGGGGAAATAAATATTCCATCCTTTGCACATCATAGATGGATACTCACTACCACATATTAATTCATGAAATGGATAGAAGCAATCTCCACGAAGAAGGCTACTGATGCAATCATCATCCAATTTTTGGAGACAAACATCTTGTCGAGATTTGGATGCCTTGTCAAGATCATAACAGATAATGCATCCGCGTTCAATTCCAAGAAGATGGATAAGTTCTATCAGGATTACAATATAACCCTGGGGAATTCTACAGCATACTACCCGCAAGGGAATGGGTTAGCAGAATCGTCGAATAAAAGCCTGACCAGGATCATCAAGAGACTTCTGCAAGACAACAAGAAGGCCTGGCATAAAAATATTATCTATGCAATGTGGGCAGACAGGGTTACCACCAAGAATTCCATCTTGACATCCCCCTTCCAGATTGTATACGGTGCAAATGTGATTTTCCCCACCTCGTTGGGGTTTCCTGTTAGAAAGTTGTTACAAGAGCAGGAGGCCTAGCTAGATGACATGCAGAGGAGAATAAATTAGTCGATCCACACACAAAATATGAGAGAGAAGGTGTACAATCGTTCACAACTCCACCAGGAAAGGATGAAGAAAACTTTTGACAAGTACTCTAAGTAGGAGGATTTTCAGTTAGGAGATCTAGTGTTGAAATGGGACGTGAGAAATGTAGATAAAGGAAATCATGAAAAGTTTGACAATCTTTGGACAGGTCCTTTCAAAATCGGTGCATATTGCGGAAATAACGCCTATTTTCTAGAAGAACTAAATGGAGAGTATGTTGGTTGGGGGCATGTAAACGGCGGGTTCCTCAAACACTATTTAATGAAATCAAGTCTATTTAAGTCACATATCATTGTAAATAGTCGTTTTGTTTTTGTGTCAAGTCATTTGATCAACAGAAAATTGAATCCCAAAGTGAAGGCCCTGAGTTTATGCTGAAGTATTTTTAGGAATTATGTTGATAGTTTTCGGTTGCGTTTTATTTTTCATATGTCATATGTCTGAAAGATGAATAAGGCCCAAAGGTCAGGCACCTGGTCTGTTGTTCTTTGCTACCTCACGGGGAGGATAGCATCCTCGTTGGAGCCAGTTGTTAGCACCACCAATTTTCTTTCAGTTAGAGTTGATCTTAGTCGAGTCATGGCTTGTGTGCCAAGGCATGTGAGGTCAGGTACTTAACAACATAAGGCTTGAAGTCAGCAAGTGGTCGGTTGTCCCTTAGAGTCGGGAAGGGATGTCAGAGTCTAAACATGTGTAAAAGTATGAGTCTGTTCCCAGAGACTCGGGTCCTATCAAAAAGGGAGTCTCTATGTGCCCCAGGTCGAGGCAAGTTGTTAATAGAATTTGTGTTGGCAAGTGCAATAACCATTGTCAACTCATTATGAAGCCCGAGAAGATGAAAAAT
>JASDQU010374629.1:51521-73053 GCA_032191745.1 Picea mariana
TTTGTTCAAGCTTGATACGTGCACTACTGAATGTAATAGTTCTTCAATTTTTGTGGTGGAGAGATCTATAGAATCTACAATTTCACAATCAAGTCCTCCAAAACAAACTCTTTATTTTGAAAGAAAGTTACTTGTAGAGAAGACAATGTTATGGCATAAAAGATTGGACCATATACATGAGAAGGGACTATGGGCCTTGAAAAACAAAAATATTGTTGATGGATTGAATGATTGTTCTCTTGAATTTGATTTTTGCGATCACTGTGTATATGGAAAATAGAACCGTGTTCAATTGTCTTCTAGTTCTCACAAATCTTCTAGGTTGTTGGACTTAATTCATTGATAATGTATTTGGTCCAATTAAATTTCCTTTGATTTCTAAGGTTTTGTATTATATTTAATTTGTTGATGATTATTCTAGAAGGACATGGGTTTATTTTCTTAGAACCAAATCTGAAGTTTTTAGTCTTTATAAGGAGCTTAAAGCTCTCCTGGAAAATCAATTGGTAGGAAGATTAAGGTGTTGAGGACTGATAATGGCGATGAGTTTTGTTTTTCAGAATTTGATAAGTTTTGTAAGCAGAATGGCATTGAAAGACATAAGACAAGTCCATATACCCCTCAACAGAATGGAGTTGTAGAAGGGATGAATATAACGTTGATGGAGAGAGATAGGAGTATGCTTAGTGGAGAGGGCTTATAGAACAAGTTATGGGCAAAAGCGGTTGCTTCTTCACGTTACTTGATTAATAGTTCCCCCACATCAAATCTTGTAGATAAGACCCCTATGGAGGTTTGGATAGGAAATAAGCCCTCATTTCAACATCTTCATGTTTTTGGTTGTGAGACATATTCTCATGTGCCTCAGGAGAAGTAGTTGAAGTTGGATAACAAGGAAAATGTATCTTCATCTGTTATGGCATTGGTGTGAAAGAGCACAAGCTTTGGAATCTTACAAAAATAAAATTTTTGTATAGAAGGAATGTTATTTTTAGAGAAGTTAAGCCTTCTCCCACAATGGTACAACCATAAGAGGATGAGAAGAAGTTAGTGGTTCAATGACCACTTAAGAACAAAAAAAATGAACAAAAATTTCATTATGGTCTTGATGAGGAGGAAGAAACTCCACCTCAAAATTTAAGGAGGTCCACTCAACAAAGAAAACAAATAGACATGCATAATTGTGGCCCATGTGATTTCAGATGTATATGTGCTTTATTTGCCAACATCGATGGGCCTAAAATTGTGAAAGAGGCAATGGAGATGGAAGATAAGGAGTCCTAGGGCTTGGCCATGGATGATGAAACATATTCACTTAGAAATAATCATACGTGGGACATGGTTTCATTACCTGATGGATAGAAACCCATTGGGTGAAAATGGCTGTTCAAAAAGAAGATCAATTTAGATGACAAGGTTGGTTGCAAAATGATAATACTAGGTTGAGGGGATAGAATTTGGTCACATCTTTTCCCTAGTTGCTAAGTTAACATCTATTATGTTCCTATTATTTGTAGTAGCAACTTTTGGTTTAGAGATAGAATAGATGGATGCAAAAATTGCATTCCTACATGGTGACTTGAAGAAAGAGATCTATATGACACTGCAAGAGCACTATGTTGAAAAAGGTAGAGTCATTAGGTCGCAAGTTAAAAAAGTCTCTATATGGTATCAAGTAGTCTCCCAAAATGTGGTACCAAATGTTTGATTCTTTTGTGATGGGATTATAATTTTTGAGATCCAAATCAGATCAGTATGTGTATCACAAACAAGATGGTGGTCATTTCCTTGCTATCAATCTATATGTAGATGCTATATTATTATTTTGTAATAGCAAGGATGTGATTTGTGATTTGAAGGCTTGACGTTCAACACAATTTAGTATGAAGGACTTGGGGGCTACAAAATATATTTTAGGAATATAGATCATGAGAGATAGAGAAAATAAAAAGATTTGGTTGAGCTAGAGTAATTATGTAAACTCTGTACTATAGCATTTTCACATAGTATATTGCAAACCATTGAGTATTCCGATTTATATGGGAACTAAGGCTTTCAATTGAGCAATGCCTTACAAAACATATAGAGATGGAGGATATGAATTCTATTCCTTATGCTAGTGTAGTTGGTAGTCTGATGTATGCTATGGTTTGTACTATACCAAACATTGCCTAAGCAATGGGAATATTGAGTTGGTTTGTGGCTAATCCTATTTGTGAACATTAGGCTGCAGTGAAGAGGGTCTTCAGATATTTGTGATGTACTTCTAAATATTCCATTTGCTATCATAATGATGTTTCAGGGGATCCACACTCAGTGGATATACAAGGTTATGTGGATTCCGAATGGGTAGGGGATGCAGATAGAAGGAGATCTACAAGTGGATACATTTTTCGATTGCTTGGTGGAGCACTAAGTTGGATGAACAAGTGACAAGCTGTGTTTTTTTTTCAACTGCAGAGGAAAAATATATAGCGACGAATCATGTCTGTAAGAAGATCATTTGGCTTATGAAACTATGCTCAGAAGTAGGGCTAAGTCAAAGAGCTATTACAATTAAGTAAGATTTTAACAATGGCATTTCTCTGGCTTGGAGCCCAACCTTTGATGTAAATACAAAACATATAGATATCTAGTACCGTTTCGTTAGGGACATTATAGAGGATGGAAAGTTGATAGTAGAGAAAGTTGACCCCTTGTAGAATGCTATAGCCGCATTGATGAAACCAGTGAGAACAAGTAAATTTAAGTGGCGTTGTGAGTTTATGGACCTTATAGGCCCTAGCAATTAACTCGTAGTTTCATGCATTCTACCTTGTACACTTGCAAGCTATATGACAAGTGGGAGAATGCTAGGACATGTGTGTTATAGACCTTGTAGTGCTGTAGTGGGGCAAAGAATAAACGTTGTAGTGGAGCAGGGGATAAATGCAAAGCTATGGTAGAGAATAAATGTAGAGTTGGGGAATACACACAGAGTAGTGGCACAAAAAAATGCAGAGTAGTGGTAGGGAATAACACGTTGGTGGTTTATAGCATATAGAAATGGAAAACCATAAACAATTTATTGTTTTATTATGCCTATTTATATAGTTCCTAGGGATGAGGAAAGTAGAGTGTAAGTTTTATCTTATTGTTTGAAATTTTTCCAAAATTAAACTATTGTTGAACACTCTTCTTAAGAGCACAAAAAGTCTCCATTATAACCATTTAGTTATTGAATAATACATTGAATATGCTTTAAAATGTGAAGTTTTTTTTATGTAAAAAAAGCTTTTCCCATAACATCATGATATTAATAGTTTGTTATTTATTTTGTCAGCAATTGTTTTATCTTTTATAATTTATACACAATTTTCTTGTGAAAAAAATACTATGCAACTTTACTTCCTTTTATAAATAGAATTGGCATTCACAAAGTATCAATGATTTTTACATAAAAATACAAATTCAACTTTATAAACACTTTATTAATACCCAATTATAAATAAATATTAATTCTTTAATTAAATTAAAAGTTTTTTATTTATACCCAATTAATAATAAAATTATAAATAAATTTTAATTCTCTGATTAGATTAAAAATATTTTATTTTTATTCATTTTATTAAGTTATAAATAAATATTAATTTCTCAAATTAAATTAAAAATATTAAATTAAAAAAAAATCCTTTTATCTTAAGCTTTTGTCATTAATCTCTAGTATAAAATGAAATTTAATATATATCTAAACAATGAGTATAAATGATATGAATAAAGTTTATAATGAATATGTTGTAATGGCTTCGAGCCTATTTATATTGAAAAATTGCTTTGATTCAAAATTGAATAATAAAACAACTACTATTTCCAAAAAAAAATAACCCTAACTTGAAATCAGATACCCAATCCCTCTAAAAGCATCTAAAAATATCAGTGAAAATGCTTTACAAATTCCAAACACTGACTACCATTGTACTAGAATAACATTGAGTTTCAGGCCTTTCAAAAGGTTCTGGGCAATGTGGAATGTGGTTTTCACCAGCGACTGCTGACACCTTATTTCATGAAAAGTATTGCTGTTTGCCCATTGCATACTTTATAGATCTTTAAAGTGTGGAAGGTATTGCAGCGAAGACCAAGGGAGCTGGATCTTAATATACAAGTATAAATATTTCTTAAAGTATGCTGAGGCGGCTGAATTTTTATTTGCCAGGAATGTTACAGAGCGATAGATGACAAAAGTGTTGCCAGGAGGAAACTTCCTACCTGTCTCAGCTGAAGCTACACCACACATCCGGCTGGAAAAGGTAGGGAGTGTTTGTACACCCCACATCCAGCTGGAAAAGGTAGGGACTGTTTGCAGGAGATTCGTTTTTCGCAGCTGCTTTGGAGCACTCAACGAGGGGAAGCAAGATCTGTCAGCATCACACATAGATTTCAGTAATTATATGCAGAATTACAATACCTTTGGATTTTTTTTTGGATTTTTTTTTGAGTTCTTAAGATTGAAGTTAAATTTTTCCTAAATTTCTAACCAGATTTTAAACAAAAAAAACTGATAGAAAACACATACAGAAAAGGTAAAAAAATAAAAGTTCTTTTATGGATCAAAATTGAAATTGTCATTGATCGTCACTAGCCCATTGTAGAAAGACATAAAATTATTTCCCATGAAAATGAAAATTAAAATAAAAAATTACTTGTCAAATTTAAAATGAAAATGATTTCAGATCTTTTCAATTGAAAAGTAAGGAAACTTTCCATAATATGTTTTATTTGTCATTGTTTTTATGTGTTTTTTATTTTATTTTATTAGTGAATGATTTTATGCATTTCTTTACTTGTGCCATGACAATGGAAAGATGAATGTTTTAGTGTGCTTTGGAAGTTCAAAAAATAATTATTATCATTTTTAGACAATACAATCTCATTGTTAGTGAGCTCATGCCCATGTTACTATTAAAGCATGCATGTATCACTTATTTATTGACATTCTAAACTAAAATATTTATATTATTTTTCTTATAAGATACAACCTACAGCAAGCGAGTTGGGTATTGACATCCAATATTGTTTTAATAATGGGAATCAAAATACTTTAGTGGTCACTGGCGGTGGATACTCTTTCTACATTCCAAAAAATAATTATTATCATTTTTATACAATACAATCTCATTGTTAGTGAGCTCATGCCCATGTTACTATTAAAGCATGCATGTATCACTTATTTATTAACATTCTAAACTAAGATATTTATATTATTTTTCTTATAAGATACAACCTACAGCAAGCGAATTGGGTATTGACATCCAATACTGTTTTAATAGTGGGAATCAAAATACTTTAGTGGTCACTGGTGGTGGATACTCTTTCTACTAAAAGGGGAGAAAGATTTTGAATTCAAGTCACCTCAAGTAGGAGTCGATACCTCTAGCTTTTCTCATCTCCCAAGAATTCTCTTCACACATGATTCAGCAGACCTCATAGTTGTACATCTTCTGCACATGATTCAATTCAACAAATCTCACATAAAATCTTAAACCACCTAGCAAAAGATTCATGCAAGTATTCCAATAAATATGTTATATGTTATGGCAATAACTTGCCATAACATTTGCCATAACATTTGAAACGTGTTTTGTTTCAATCAGATTCTCATTGGTTATATATTTCCTTTTTTTTTGCAATTCTTTACTTACTTCAATGTTATGAATGTTCAATAATTTTCTCAGAGCATTTTCTATCTCTACATATCATTACCACTGCAGAAAAAATCCTCACTAATAATTTATTCTTAGTTTACTTAGCAATTTTTCATTTTTATATAATTTATTTTAACCTGTAATTATAGAATGACTAAAATAAAGTTTACCCTTAGAATTGAAATATAACCTTAAATTTGATCACTGATCACTGGTGATTGCTAAACGATGTTGTCAAAATAATGCAGATTTTTTCCAAATACAGGGTAAAAGAAATGATGTCAAATTAAAGACTCCGGAGTCCGCATTGGTAGAGGCATAGTTTAGCTGTAATGATCACGTTTGCAACCTTTGGACGGATGGCCGGGAACAGCAAGGCAGAAGCTGCAGATGACAGGAAGAAAGCCGAATAGCCCAAGACACCACAGTCCATTGTTAACAAAATTTTGTTCTACAGCATCTGTGTAGAACTAATGGAAAATATGACAAATGCTAAATTTGGGGTTGAAAAATTTAATGGTAAAAATGATTTTGAATTGTGGAAATTTAAAATGTGAGATTTGTTAGTACAACAAGGGTTGCATAAGACTTTAGATAACAAGAAGAAGAAACCTACAACTATGACCGATGAAGAGTGGGAAGACCGGGATGCCAAAGCCCTCAACACAATCCAGTTATGTCTTGTCGATAATGTCTTACTTAACATTATTGGACAAGAAACAACAACAGACTTATGGAGCATGATGGAGACCCTTTCTATGACAAAGTCCTTGACTAATCATATCTGCTTGAAGATGCAGTCGTATAGTTTAAAAATAAAAGAAGGTATGAAAATTGCAGACCATTTGAATGTGTTTAATAATCTTATATGCTAGTTGAATGGTATTGTTGTTAAACTCGATGATGAAGATAAGACAATTACATTGTTGTGCTCATTGCTTGAATCATGGGATCATTTTGTCACTTCCATTAGCTTTAGTACAACTGAGACTCTCGACTTTGACATTGTTGTTGGAGCTTTGTTGTCCAAGGAGGTGCAAAGAAAATCAAGCATTGAAACCTCCACACCAGAAACAATGGTTACTAGAGTTCAGTCTAGAGAAAAAGGAGAAAAGTCAAGAGGTGCATCCAGATCAAAGTCAAAAGGAAAGAAGAGAAAACTTAAATGTTGGTATTATAACAAGTCAGGCATCTCAAGAAGGATTGTTGGAAGAGACAAGAATCCAAGAAAGACTCCAAAACCGAGGCAAATCTGGTTGAATCAGGTCTAAGTATGATTGTTGAAGTTTTTTCTACTTGTAATGTCTATGAATACTATAAAAATGACTATTAGATTATGGTGCTTCACATCACATATGTCCAAATAGAAGTTGGTTTACTTCTTATCAAAGAATTGTTGATGGTGTTGTTCTTATAGGAAATAATAATTCTTGTAAGTTTGTTGGGGTTGGAAGTGTCAAAATCAAAATGTTTGATGGTATTATAAGGACATTAACAGATGTTAGGCATGTGCCTGAACTAAAGATAAATTTAATTTCTTTGAGAGCTTTGGATTTTAGTGGTCATAAGTTTACAGGTCAAGGTGGAGTACTGAAGATGTCAAAGGGTGCTTTAGTAGTGATGAAGGATATCAAAACATGAAACCTTTACAAGTTGGAAGGAAGTATTCAAGTTAATGAAGCAACAATGACATCAACAACTAGGTCAGATGAGCGAGAAAGGTCTACAGGTATTCATAAATCACAAATTACTTCTAAATATAAAATCTCCGAATTTGAATCTATGCAAACATTTTATATTTGGAAACCAGTGTAGATAGGAGTTTAAAGTAGGCAATCATATTAGTAAAGGTATTCTTGATTATGTACATTCAAATGTTTGGGGGCCATCCCCCATAGTTTGTTTTGGAGGAGCATCATATTTGAGCCAACTAAATCCACTCATTTATAGCATCAACGACTAGGTGAGATGAGCGAGAAAGGTCTACATGTATTGATAAACCACAAATTACTTTTAAATATAAAATCTCTGAATTTGAATTTATGCAAACATTTTATATTTGGAACCTAGTGTAGATAGGAGTTTAAAGTAGGCAATCATATTAGTAAAGGTATTCTTGATTATGTACATTCAAATGTTTGGGGGCCATCCCCTACAATTTATTTTGGAGGAGCATCATATTTTTTAATATTTATAGATGATTTCTCTAGAAAGGTGTGGGTATATGTATTGAAAAGAAAAGTTGTCGTGTTTAATACATTTAATCAATTTAGAGTTATGGTAGAAAAGAGAACTTGTAGGAAAATCAAATGTTTAAGAATGGATAATGGAGGAGAGTTCACTTCTTTAGAATTTGAAAAATATTACAAAGAAGCTGGGATCATAAGACATAAAACCAATGTATATACTCCTCAACAAAATGGTGTGGCATAACTGTAATATCCCCAAAAGAGATGTGCTAGGAAATTATGTTTGTTTCCAATTATATTGCTTTGGTTGCGTGGTTTTGTAAAATAATTTGCATTACACATGCTATTATGATGATGGAATACTTTCTACAAACAATTTTCATGTATCCTACTGGTGGGCATTTCATCAAACATATTGCATGCCATCCAATTACACATAGGAATGAAGAGACAATATTGGCATTTTATTATGAATGAAAAATGATACACAATAATAATAGATCCCTAGTGGCTTCTATAGAAACTGCAATACAACAATAAACACTACAAACTCAAGCCAAAACTTGGTATAATTCCAAAGTCTCCTCAAAGATACTTCCAAGCTACTTCCAAGTCTTTCCAAGCCTCATGATGTCTGCTCCAATCTCTACAACCAACAAATGGGGCCCTCGACCCTCCTCCAATATTCAGAGCTCAGCCTCAAAATCCCACGGATCCCCTCCATCTCCTCACAACCTGGAAATGTACCCCCACGACCTCTCCTCTTCCTCGTTTCTTGCAAAAGAGGAATCATGTCATCCCAATACCTCCACGGACCTACCCAACCTCATGTTGCTAAAAAAGGGAGGGATCAAGTCCTCCAAATAGCCCCTAACATCCCTCACAGTGGTTTATCAAACCCCCACCAACCCTCACAGTCTCTCCACATTCCCACGACCATGCAAAGAGGTAAATCATTCCTCTATGGAAATCCCATGAATCCTCAATAAGACAACTACGACCTACTCACAATCCTATGGCCTACATAAGGGTGAATCGACCCTCAAGGGAGCCACACGAACCTCCTCCAGCCATGGTCCTGCAAATAACCCAGATCAACCTCCTCAAAAATCTCCACAAACCCTCCAAGCAAGACTGAAGACAACTTGCAATAAGATGAATCTCCAATGGAAATACTAAATGGATCTCCCCCTTGTCTAGCTAGGGTGGATGTTGCACCACCGATACCAAACCAACAATGGAAAGGTATTTCCAAAACCCCAACGAAAAAATTGTTTCCAAGAGCACTCCAAATAAGTGATCAAATCATAATGCCAAACTGAAGTGCTACCCCTCCTTCTATTCTTCTTCCAGGCCTTCTAGATCTTTCCCTTTTTTGACCAAATAAAACATGACCCTTATTTCCCTTTTAATATTTACTTAAACATTAAAATTCACTTTTAATGTTTAAGTAATTAATAATTTCCCTTTCTACTTAATGTCACTTTAGAACATCACACCTCCTAGCTAAGTGACATTAAATAAACCCCCTTGACTCCCTTTTCTTTACTAAGTATAGCCTACATGAGTTGTATAGGCTACTAAGTCATCCTCCATCTTGGTCAAGTGGAAGGGGACATCAAAGTCCTCAGTTACCAAGATTGTTTGTCCCCAAGCAACTCTAAATCGGGATGTTGTAAGATCTACTCCCCCTCCCAAGTGGTATCCTCTGTGGGAAAACCTCTCCATATGATCATGTACTCTCGAATGGATATGCTCCTCGGCCTCCTCTCCTTAGCATCAATAATTATTTCTAGAGTCAGGATCAACTTCCCTTTCTCATCCAGTGGAGGAATATCTACTGAAGTGGTGACTTGTTGCCCCAATGCCTTCTTGAGGCAAGATACATGGAAGATGTTGTGGATCCTGCTATCCTTTGGCAATGCTAACTCATATGCCACCTCTCTGAATCTCTTGATCACCCGGTATGGTTCATAGAAGTGAGGATCAACTTCTCTATGCCACTCTTCTTCAATGAGGATTGTTTGTAAAGATGCAACCTCAGAAAAACCAGTTCCCCAACCTCAAAGATATGCTCTACCCTGCGCCTGTCTGCATACATCTTCTAATGTTTCTGGGTGACCTGTAAGTTCTCCTTCAGGACTCTCAATATGTCTTGGCTCTCCTCCAACCAATATTTGGCCTTAGGGGCCCTTCTCTCCTCGAATGCCAAATCCAAAAATGGAGAATCATAGCCACACAATGCTCTAAACATACTCATTTTGATAAACATGTGATAAGTGGTATTGTATCAATTCTCTCAGAGATGCAACCATGTTAACCAAGCCCTCTAATATCCCGATACATAGTTTCGTAGGTATACCTCAATCCACTTGTTCACTATCTTTGTTTTCCCATTTGTATAAGGGTGATAGCTAGTACCAGGTGTCAAATCTACCCCGGATAGCATGAACAACTCCTGCCAGAATGTGCTAAGAAACCTATTGTCTCGGTCACTGACTATGTATCTTGAGAGACCATGTACTCTAAACACTTCCCCGAACAACATTTCTGCCACATGAGATGCGCTATACTCTGAAGGAATGGAAAATAAGTCCACATACTTGGTCAACCTATCCACCACCACATAGATACAGTCCATGCCTTGTACCTTTGACAACCTTGTAGTGAAGTCCATGGAAATTCTCTCTCACTTCTACTTTGGAATATGTAATGTTGAATTAGGCCTGTAGGATGTGTAAGCTCCAACTTTTTCTGCTAACAAGTCACACACTCCCTCACATACCATAGTATATCCTCCTTGAGACCCTTCGAAGATAATTTATCCCTCACCTACATGTAAGTCCTCAAGTACCCTAGATGTCCTGCCAATGGTGCATCATGTACTACTCTAAGGATATTATCCTTGAGTATGGACTCAGTGACCAGATAGATTCTATAACTGTAGTATATTATGTCATCCACTATTTTGTATCTGTCATCTTGGATGATGCCCTCCATAAGATCACAAGAGAAAGTATTCTTGGAATAATCCACCAAGAGAATGGACTTCCAATCCGTTGAGATATTTGTCATGGAAAAGGTTGTAGGTCTCCTGGAAAGGGCATCAAAAACCACATTCTTCTTTCCCTTCACATAATCAATTTCGAAGTCAAATCCCTGCACCTTACTCACCCATTTCTGTTGCCTCTCGCTCAATTCCTTCTACTCCAAGAAGTACCTTAGGCTGTTGTGGTCAATCCTCACTACAAAGCATCCTCCAACTAGGTACTTTCTAAACTTGGCCAATGCATGCATGATGGCCAACACCTCCTTATCATAAATGGGGTAGACCCTTTCCATCTCTCTCAGCTTCCTGCTCTCTAAAGTTATGGGGTGTTGATTTTTCATAAACACTACTCCTATCCCCTCTTTGGATGCATCACACTCTAACACAAATGGTTGAGATAAATATGAAAGTACTAACACTGGGAAAGTGATCATCACCTTTTTATTCTTGTCAAATGTTTCCTGTGCCAACTGACATATTTGTCAAAAGGTGAAATGGACAACTTCCCTAGCTTGCACACGAGATCAAAGTTCTGTTGGTTTTGTGCTGTTCTGTTCCACTCCCTAGTCCTGTTCCTTTGCTTGATGTTGCAAAAGTCATCATAAGACAAGGATTCCTGTATCTCTTCCCCTAACGCATGATACTCTCTGAAGTAGGTTGTAAAATCAAAATCCAGACCCTGCTGCTCCTGTGCTCTTGTAAGTTGCTCCACGATGAACTATGGAAATAATGGCCTAGGTTTCTTCCTTCTCCTACTATGTGCTAGAATATGGGTATTTCTACCCTATGCATGATTCCTACCTCCTCTGTGGCTGCCTTCTACATGGTTCCCATTGGAACTTCCTTGGTTTAGACTCACTTGGATGTTGATCATGAACTGTGTCAAGGATTATTTCATTTGTTGCTACCCGTTGGATATGGTTTCTAAATATTAGATGGATCTGTCCTCATTGTGTTCCCCCATGTTTCCTTCTTGTCTCGACTCTGGTTGGTTCACTTCTATTTATTCTTCCATTGGTGATTCTAGGAAGAGATGTCCTCCATGTGCTCGTCTTTTATCCAATGATGAAATCACAAGCTGACAAGATCACCAACTTTGATACCACTGTAATATCCCCAATAAAGATGTGCTAGGATATTATGTTTATTGCCAATTATATTGTTTTGGTTATGTTCTTTTGTCAAATACTTTGCATTACATATGTTATTATGCTGATTGAATACTTTCTACAAACAATTTTCATGTATCCTACTAGTGGCAATTTCATCAAACATATTGCATGCAATCCAATTACACATAGGACTTAAGAGACAACATTGGAATTTTATTATGAATGGAAACTGATACACAATAACAACATATCCCCAGTGGCTTCTATAATAGCTTCAATATAATAGTAAACACTACAAACTCAAGCCAAAAGCTATTATAATTCCAAAGTCTTCTCAAAGATGATGCCAAGCTGCTTCCCAGGATCTCCAAGCCTCACGATGCCTGCTCCAATCTCTACAACTAGCAAATGGGGCCCTCAACCCTCCTACAATACTCATATCTCAACCTCAAAATCCCATGGTTCCCCTCTAGCTCCTTATGGCTTGTAAAAATATCCCCATGGCCTCTCATGTTCCTTGTTTCCTGCAAAAAGAGGACTTGGGACCTCCCAATACCTCCATGGACCTGTCCAACTCCATGTTGTTGTAAAAGGGGAGGGATCAGGCTCTCCAAATAGCCCCTAACAATCCTCAGAATGGGTTATCGAACCCCCACCAATATTCATAGTCTCTCTACATTCCCATGAACCTGGAAAGAGGTAAATCAATCCTTTATGAAACCCCCATGAACCCTCAATAAGAAAACCCCGGCCTCCTCACAACCTTACAACCTGCACAAGGGTGAATCAACCCTCAAGGGAGCCACATGAACCTCCTCCATCCATGGTTCTACAAATAACCCAAATCAACCTTCTAAAAAATCTCCACAAACCCTCCAAGAAAGACTGAGGACAACCTGCAATAAGATGAAGCTCCAATGAAAATCCTGAATGGATCTCCCTCTTGTCTAGCTAGGGTGGGTGTTGCACCACTGAAACCAAACCAACAATGGAAGGGTTTTGAAAAAACCTCAACAAAAACCTTGGCTACAAGGCCACTCCAAATAAGAGATCAAATCATAATGCCAAAATGAATCTCTAGCCCTCCTTTTATTCTTCTTCCAAGCCTTCTATATCTTTCCTTTTTTTGACCAAATCAAACATGACCCTTATTTCCACTTTAATATTTACTTAAACATTAAAAGCCACTATAAATGATTAAGTAATTAATAATTTACTTTTTTACTTAATATCACTTTAGAACATCACACCTCCTAGCTAAGTGACATTAAATAAACCCCCTTGACCCCCTTTTCTTTACTGACTATAGCCTACAGGAGTCATATAGGCTACTAAGTCATCTTCTGTCTCGGTCAAGTGGAAGGGGACATCACAAGAACACATGAACTCGACTCTTCTAGAAAGATAAAGGAGCATGCTCATCAATGCCAATTTGCATCAAGAGTTGTGGGAAAAAGTAGTCTCTACTACTTTCTATTTGATAAATCGATCACCGTCAGTTGCAATAGATTGTAAAATACCCGAATAGGTATGGACAGGTCATTCCTTGATTATTCAAATTTAATTTTTTTTGTTTGTGAAGCTTATGATATTACTCCTCTGAATCAACGTTCTAAGTTAGAACCAGGTCCAAGAAATATATTTTTGTTGATTATGATGATGTAGCAAAGGGATATAGATTATGGGATCCTACTTTCTACAAAACCATCATTAGCAGAGATGTAATATTTAATGAATCTCATCGCATTAGATTAGACAATGTACAAGTTGATGTGAAATAAGAACATGTACCATTAAATCAAAAAATTCAGTTGGAGACCCAACCTTACAAACACAAGGAAGTAAGAAGAAGCTTCCAATGAAAAACAAGTTGTATATGCTGAAGATGTTCAGGAGAATGTGGAAATTCCACAAACGATACCAAGAAGATGTACATGGGAGAGAAATCCCCCTAAGAGGTATATCAATTTTTTTTCATCCATTTCTTTGATTACTAACAATAGGAAAACTTTGATCCAGGTGGATATCGATGGCCACCCACCTTTTCCAACTGGCTCAAAACAATTTTTTGGCAATTTTGGCAATTTACTATTTTTAGCAGTTTTTAACTTCCGGGGCTAGTTTGAGATCCTAAAAGAATTTCTTTCATGATCATGCACCTCAATTATAGCTAAAGGATTTTATTGAGCCACCTAAATTAATATCCTCATCAATACCTTTCCAACGAGATATTGTGCACCCTAAACAGAGATTGTATGCAAAAGTTACGACCCCAAGAAGTTAATGTACTAACTTAGCCCAATGGGGCCCACATGACTTTTGGTGTTTCATCTCCTAGGGTTAGGTTTTTGGATGTCTATGGTTTTGGAATTCATATTTATTGTAAAAATTTCTGCAAATCCTCATTGTACTCATCTTCTTGCAAATGCGCATAGCCGTCACATCTCTTCTAAGAGATAAGCTGCCACCATTCTAGCAAGCTTGTTTTTAGTTTGCATTTTACAGTTTTCAACATATTTATTATTTAATAGAATTCAAGTTTTACTGTATCTCTGTTATTTTTCATTGTGTCTCTTTTTTAACATTATAAATTTGTGGTTTCATTTTGTTCTGCTCATAAATCTGGATCAGTGGTATCAGAGTGGTCTGCTCCTTGTCGTTTTTTAATGCATATCCCCGACGCGGTTAGGGTATAGAGAGTTGGGTCATGAGCTTGTTTCTCTTGAGTAAAAATGATCTCTCATGCCCAAGAAACCACCCATGGTGGGTGAAAATAAATACGACAGGACAAGATATCCTTTCAAAATGTTGCTCGAGGAATCCCTTGAGCGATGGAGGAACGAGATGATGGAAAACTTCGCACAAATCCTTTGACGAATTCTGAAAAACGATGCATCCACCTCAAGCGGAAGCACCACCCCATTCATGGTACAAATCAATTTGATATTCCTATATTGTAATATCAAATAGATGCATATGCCATAGATAAATGGTTAAACCTTATAGAAGGGTAGTTTCCTTTCCACAACTTTTCCGATAGAGAAAATATTATATTTGCACTCCTCAATGCCGCCCCCCATGTCAAAGATTGGTGGGAGACTTTATGTGAGAAAAATGAAACAAAAGGATCCACATTATTTGTAGTTTCACCCACTTGGGATTCCTTCAGGGATTCTATTAAGAAACAATACTACCCTGTTGAAAGTTATGATGACTTGTATACATGATGGACCACACAGCGACATGAAAGAGACCAAATAGTCCCAGAGTTCACCAATGTCTTCCATACCTTGCTCACCAAGATGGGTATAAAACATTATAAGACAAATATGGTGCTCAAGTACAATGATAGTTTGCATAGATACATCCAGACATAAATGGATTTTTTGGACATCTCATCTTTGGGCATAGACTATCGATATGCCGTCAAAATCGAGTAGAAGCTTAAACAAAAAAAATGACAATTTGGGTCTGGGAACCCCTCAAAAAATAAGCAGGGAAAGGGTAGACCTAAACCACAAAAAAAAGAATAGAGAAAAGATGGGAAACCTCATGACAACTAGTCCAAGCCACAAGCAAATAAGGACAGTGAGAAGACAAAGAAAGATACCGAGAAGTAGTGTGACTTCCTTAAGAGCCCCTAGCATAACACTATTGATTACCGCTCAAATAAATCATTAGTGTCTGAAGTAAAAGCCTATGAATCAGATACAGGTTCTGGCTTTGAGTCAGAACCATAGAAGGGGAGACAGATCATTGACGTGGAACCCAATGCCACTGTTTCTACCACCAAGATCCAGCCTGGTGAACCTGATGAGCCAGTGGAAGGAGAACACCTCTTTCATTCACATATATGGGTTAAATGCACTCCACTCCACTTCATCATTGATAGCCGTAGCAAGAAAAACCTCATCTTAGCAGAGGTCATCAAGCATCTAGCCTTGCCGACAACACTGCACCCGCAACCCTACACCATCAGATGATTATGCCAAGGAAGCGATCTTCATGTTAGCCAACAATGTTGCCTGTCGTACGACATCAAGCCATTCAAAGATGAGGTATTGTGTGATGTTTCTCCTCCTGAAGTTTGTGATGTTTTTTTGGGCCAACCTTATTTATGGAAACATCATGCTATATATGAGTCTAGGCCTTGCAGTCATATTATTACTTTGAATAGGAAATTGTATAGGATACCTGAGGTAGTCCCACCTATTTCCATTTCTTTGATCTCTTCCAAGGAATGCAGGAAGGCCATTTCTTAGACCGAGAAGTTTGTCTTCTTCTTGATTCTCTCTTAGAGTGAGAAAAATGTTTTAGCCACATCCATGGCCTCCGCGGTTGACCTCTCCATGCAGTAGAAGCAAGTGAATCAGGTCGTGGTATAATACAAAGACATCTTCTCATCACCTACTGGAGTACCTATGCACTGTCAGGTCAAGCATCCCATTGATATGACCCCTGGTGCACTGCTACCAAACGGGCCACTCTATCGTCTCTCTCTGCTAAAAAATGAGGAGATCAAGCATCAGATCTAATAAATTCTCCACAAGGGACACATCTGAGCCAACTCATCACCTTGTGGAAGCCCAATCGTGTTGGTGCAAAAGAAACATGTGACTTGACAACTCTACATTGATTACCAAGCCCTAAGCAAAATCATAGTTAGGAACTGGTACTCGATTCCACGAATCAACGATCTCCTTTATCATCTCAAGGGGGCCAAATACTTCAGTAATATTGATCTAAATTTTGGTTACCATCAGGTCCCAATAAAACAAACAGATGTATGGAAAAATGCCTTCAAGTCAAAAGAAGGTCTTTTTGAATGACTGGTCATGCCCTTTGGTTTGACAAATACTCCAACAAATTTCATGAGGTTGATGGACAATATCCTGCGACCTTTCACTAATTATTTTGTGGTGGTGTATCTATATGACATCGTCATCTACAACAAGACTTGGGCAAAACACTTGCAACATGTTCAATAGGTTCTGCACACTCTACAACAACACAAGCTATATGCCAACTTGGAAAAATGATGCTTTGGCATGGACAAGGTCCAACACCTATGCTACATTGTTGATGTGCATGGTGTGCATGTTGATACAACCAACATCCAAGTCATCCGTGACTGGCCAACCCCAACCACGCTCACTGAGCTTATTCATAACTTCTTAGGCCTTTCCAATTTTTATTGCAGGTTCGTGTTGGGATTGTCCCATATTGCATGGGCCCTTAGTCAAATAACTAGAGGTGGTGGTAAGGAAAAATTTGTGTGGGGCCTGTCCCAAAAAAAATCATTCGATGATCTAAAGAAGCGATTGTGTTTAGCACCAATGCTCTCATTACTTGACCTAGAACAACCCTTTGAGATTGAGATAGATTCTTTAGACTATGTCGTGGGTGCAATCCTCACTCAACACGACCACCCTATGGCCTATCATAGTGAGACACTATTAGATGTCATTCGTAAGTTCCCTACTTACGAAAAATAAATGTACTCCATTGTGAAAGCCTACCGCCAGTGGAGGCATTACATTTTCGAGAAGGAGAGAATCATCCACACTGATCATAATCTACTACAATTCATGCAGAAACAAGGAAAATTGCAGAATTACCGCCATCAGAAGTGATCCACATATTTGCAACAGTTCCACGTCAACATCAAGTATAAAACATGACGTACAAATCGAGTCGTTGATTTCCTCAACCAACCTCTAGTTGCAACACTCACCACAGTGTTAGAATCTTGCATCCATGAGACCTTTGGGTGGCCCCACCTCTATGAGATGGATCTTGACTTCACCAACACCTACCAAATTTTGGGCACCAGCACAGCTGTCAATAATTTCCATATTCAGGATGGGATGTTGTGCCATCTGGGCCATCTTTGTGTTATATAAACTAAGTGAGAAAATATTATTTGGGAAGCCCACTACAGTCGAGTGGAAGGATACTTCAGCGTGGAAAAGGAAGTGGCAGTGTTGCAATGACATCTTTATTGGCTGAAACTTCGACATGATGTCAACAAGTATATCCGGTCCTGCACTTCCTATGATATTGCCAAAATGACCATCAAAAAACAAGGTCTATACACTCCTCTGCCTACTCTTGACAGGCCCTGGGAATCCATCTCAATGGACTACATGTCAGGCCTCCCTTCCACCGGGTAGGGAAATGACTGTGTTTTTTTGGTTGTTGATCGCTTTTCCAAGATGGTGATTTTTCCCGCCTGCAAGAAGAGCATCACGACGAAGGACATCACCAAGATTTTCTTTGAATGAGTGTGGGTACACTTTGGGATCCCAAAAACCATTATCTCAGATTAGGACAGTCGGTTCCTGAACACGTTCTAGTTGATCCTCTGATCACTGTTGGACACCAAGCCCATCAAGTCCACTGCCTTCCACCCCCAGGCAGATGGCCAAACTAAGGTTGTCAACTAGATGATTATGGACATCCTGGACATGTACAATTCCAAGAACCCTCACATATGGGATGAGAGTCTTCCCTATGTTCATCATAGCTACAATAGATCCATACATATCTCAACTAACTACAACCCCTTTCATGTGGGGTTGGGATTTCAACCATTGGGTCCCATGGATGTTGCAACACACCTTGCAACCACCCAGGCAGACTCATCGCATGCTCCAACTACAACTGACAAAGCCACTTGGTTCATTGAGTGGATCTAGCACATCCGCTAATAGGTTCAATATATTTTATAGAAGTCCAATGCCAAGTACAATTAATACCATGATCAACACCAGGTGCCACACAAGTTTTGGGTGGGAGACAAAGATTGGTTGCACTTGCAGAAAGACCTTCTTACAGGGCCTCATCAGAAGATTCACCCACTCTGCTATGGGCCTTACACCATTACCAAGGATATGGGTGACAATGATTTTGACCTCAACCTGCCCCCCTTCCTTGGTTTGCACCCAATGTTCAATGTGGACCTCCTTTGGCCTTATTTTCTACCATCATAGGATACCTCAGAGATAGTAGAATAGTTGACACCAACAGATCTCAACCATGAATGCATGGAACATGAATCCACTAATCAAATCATGGACACATAGGTCAATGGCACTCGCCAACAGAGTATCCAACTTTATTGGTATGTCAAAGCAGGGAAACTCTTCCACCAAGGCAAGTGGCTCACCGGGGGCCAAATTCAACAAAAATTTCCTCATATGATAGGGGAACTCAACGAAATGGAGACCATTGCTTCCTAAGGAGGGAGGATTTATCCATGTGGATATCAGTGGCCATCCACCTTTTCCAGCTGGCTCAAAACAATTTTCTGGCAATTTTGGCAATTTACTATTTTTAGCAGTTTTTAACTTCTGGGGTCAGTTTAAGGGCCTAAACGACGTTTTTTTCACGATTTGACACCTCAAAGATATCAAAAGGATCTGATTTATCCCTCTAAATGAATCTAATCATCAACACCTTTCCAACGAGCTATCGTGTGCCCTAAATGAAGATCGTATGAAAAAGTTACGACCCTGGGAAGTTAATGTACTAATTTACCCCAACATGGCCCACATGAATTTTGGTGCTTCATCTCCTAGGGTTAGTTTTTTGGATGTCTATGGTTTTGGAATTCATCTTTATTGTAAAAAGGCCTTTAGAGTATCATTGTACTCATCTTCTTGTGAATGAGCATAGCCGTCACATCTCTTCTCAGAGATAAGCTGCCACCATTCTAGCAAGCTTGTTTTCAGTGTGCATTTTACAGTTTTCAACATATTTCTTATTTAATAGAAGTCAAGTTTTAATGTATCTATGTTATTATTCACTGTGTCTTTGTGTTAACTTTATAAATCTATGGTTTCATTTCATTGCGATCATAAATCCAGACCAACCTTCTTGTTAACAAGAAGCAATTAATGATATTGATAATGCTAAATGGAAGATGACAATGAAATAAGAGATGGATTCCCCAGAGAAACAAAAAACTTGGGACTTGGTAGAAATTCTTAAAAATAGAAAGGTTGTTAGATGTAAGTGGGTCTACAAATTGAATAAAGGTGTTGATGGTAAAGTTGAAATATACAAAGCTAGATTGGTCGCAAAAGGGTACTCTTAGATGGAAGGTATATATTTCCATGAGATGTTTTTTCCATTTGCTAAGCATGCATCTGTTTGTATTGTATTGGCACTAGTTTATTTGATTGATTTGGAGTTATAGAAATTAGATGTTAAAAATACATTCTTACATGGAGATTTGGACAAGGAGATATACATTGAACAAGCAGAGGGTTTTGTGCAACATCGCAAAAGAAGATTAGTTTGCAAGCTCAAGAAATATTTGTATGGACTGAAATAGTCACCCAGGAAATGGTACAAGAAGATTGATTCCTTCATTGTGAGCCAAAGGTTTACAAGAAGTGAGTATGAACATTGTGTTTACTTCAAAATTAACAAATGGGATATTGATTATCTTAGTTTTGTATGTTGATGATATGCTTATTTGAAGAAAAATTATGGTTGAGATCAATACATTAAAGGATCAGATGGCTAGGAATTTTAATATGAAGGATCTAGGAGCAACAAAACAAATCTTGGGCATTTAAATACACAGAGACATAAAAAATGGTAAGCTTTGGATTTGACAATAGAAGTATGTGGAGAAGATACTTTTGATATTCAGGATGAATAATGTGAAACCTTTAAATATCCCTTTCGCTTCCCATTTTAAGATTTCTTCAGGTTTATGTCCTAGTAGTGAGGAAGAAAAGGATTGTCCCATGTACCTTATGCTAATGCATTACGAAGTTTGATGTATGCGATGGTATGTAATAGAATATATATTTCACATGCAGTGGATATTTTCAGAAGGCACATGGCAAATCCAAGAAGACAACATTGGAATGTAGCAAAATGGGTTCTTCAATATCTTAGAGGCACACATGATTATTGCACGACCTTTAACACTAGTAGTGGTTATGTATGTGATTATGCTGATTCAAATTTTGTAGGTGATTTGGACAAGAGGAGGTCTACTTCAGGTTATGTATTTACTCTTGCAGAAGGATCTACTAGTTGGATGCCAAAGTTTCAGGAAACAATTTCTTTATCCACTACAAAGGTAGTATATATTGCCACCTCACATGCTTGCAAAAAGAAAATATGGTTGAATATTCTTCTGGGTGAGCTTGGAAGAATGAAGAACAACGTAATTGTATTATGTGATAGTCAAAGTGCTATTCATTTGGCTACAAATCCATTTTACCATAGTAAGATGAAACATATTGATATTAAGTACCATTTTGTAAGAGAGCTTATTGATGGAGGTGGAGTAGATCATAATAAAGTCCACACTCAAGAAAACTGTGCAGACATGTTTACAAAACTAGTGTTATTAGAGAAGCTACAATGGTGTTTCGATTCTCTCGGCTTGCAAAAGAGGTGATGAACGGACTTGGGAAAAGTATCAGGTAAATTTTTATCAAGGTGGAGATTGTTAAAATGTGACAAAAATCAATT
>JASDQU010374629.1:79901-99796 GCA_032191745.1 Picea mariana
ACAGAGGAGTCTGAAATATATATGGACAATCCCACTTGGGATTTTTTTGTGGATGCGGTAAAGGAACAATATTACCCTATTGGAAACTATGAGGACCAGTACATGAGATGGACCACACTGCAACAAGAGAGGGGGCAAACAATTCCAGAATTAACCAATACCTTCCGTACCTTGCGCACCAAGCTGGGTATCAAAGACTTCGAGCGACATTTGGTTCTGAAATATCGTGGGGCTCTACATAGATACATCTAGACTGAAATGGATTTTCTGGGCATCTCATCACTCGATGTTGCTTATCGATATGCTATTAAAATCGAGCAGAAATTTAAGCACCAAAACAAATGGGATTTCGGATCTGTAAATCCGCAACAACCAAAGTATGACAAAGACAACACTAACAAACAGTATCCCAAAAACCAGTCCAAGACACAGGAAAAGAAGGGTCACGGGAAGACAAAGAAGGACACTAGAAAATGGTGTGATTTCCACAAAAGCCCCTGGCACAACACTGATAAATGTCACTCAAAACAGTCATTGGTGGCTAAGATCAAAGACAAGGAGCCAAACCTTGATTCAGAATCTGATTATGAAAATACTGGTAAAGGACATATCATTAATGCAGACCCCACTGCTATTGTCGCAACCACAACAATTCAACCAGAAGAACCAACAAATCCCGAAGAGGGGGAGTGGATTTTTCATTCACAGATGTGGGTGGAGGGGACCCCACTGCATTTTATTGTTGATAGTGGAAGCCAGAAGAACCTCATCTCATCAGAGGTCATCAAACAGTTGCGATTATCGACAACACACCCACAACCATACAACATTGGGTGTCTTCGCCAATGATGAGATCTCCGTTTTAGCCAAGAATGTCGATTGCCATATGACATCTAGCTCTTCAAGGATGAGGTATTATGTGATATTTCCCCACTGGATGTCTGTGATGTTCTCTTGGGCCAACCATATATGTGGAAGCGCGATGCTATTTATGAGTCTCGACCCCGTAGTGTCATTGTTACTTTGGGGGGTCATCTCTATAGAATACCAGAGGTAGTTCCGACTATTGTTCCACCTAAAAAGTGTCGTAAGGTAGTATCTCATACTGCAAAATTTAGCTTCTTCACAATCTGTTCAAAAGGAGAACAAAAGGACACTGCAACCACTACAACCTCACCCCAAGCACCTTCTATCCAACAAAAGAAGGTCGACAAGGCTACAACAAAGAGAAAATATTCCTTCTGCACACCGTCCTCTCATGTATCTTGACTTGTTGAATAGTCTCAGCCTCAAAAGGTTCTTGACATACTTCCACAAATTGAGCAGCGCGATGTCTCCATCAATACAAACAGCTCACCAAGATGCAGATCCAACAAATGCTTTTCCCTCTCCCCCGGGAACTCAACGCAATGGAGACAATTTCTTCCTAAGGAGGGAGGATTTATCTAGGTGGATATCTGTGGCCACCAATCTTTTCTGACTGGCTCAAAACAATTTTCTGGCAATTTTGACAATTTACTATTTTTAGCAGGTTTTAACTTCCGGGGCCATTTTGAGGGCCTAAATGAAGGTTTTTCTAGATTGAGGTTCTCAATGATAGTTGAAGGCATGATTGATCCCCCAAAATGAATCTCCTCGATGATACTTTCGAAACGAGCTATCATACGCCTAAAACGAAGATTGTATGCAAAAGTTACGACCCCGAGACGTTGATGTACTAGCTTACCCAAACGGGGCCCACATGACTTTTGGCACTTCATCTCCTAGGGATAGGTTTTTGGATGTCTAGGGTTTTTTGAATTCCTGTTTATTGTAAAAATTCCTTGAGAGCCTCATTGTACTCATCTTCTTGCGAATGCGACTAGCCATCACATCTCTTCTCAAAGATAAACTGCCACCATTCTAGCAAGTCTTTCACTCTGTATTTTTACAGTCTCTGTACATTTCTTTTATTAATAGAAATCATGTATTACTATATCTCTGTGTTTATGGTTTCATCTTTCATATATTTCTGTTATATTATTGGATATACATGATATCTCTGTGCATTTCTTTATTATATCTTCGCTCTCATTTCGTGCCGAAAATAATCCGGATCAAGCCATGATCTTGCAAATAACCCAGATTAGCCTCCTCAAAAATCTCCACAAACCCTCCAAGCAAGACTGAAGAAAACCTACAATAAGATGAATCTCTAATGGAAATACTAAAGGGATCTCCCCCTTGTCTAGCTAGTTTGGATGTTTCACCACCGAAACCAAACCAACAATGGAAGGTTTTTTTGAAAACCCCAACAAAAAAATTGTCTCCAAGAGCACTCCAAATAATTTATCAAATCATAATGCCAAACTAAAGTGCTACCCCTCCTTCTATTCTTCTTCCAGGCCTTCTATATCTTTCCCTTTTTTGACCAAATAAAACATGACCCTTATTTCCCTTTTAATATTTACTTAAACATTAAAATTCACTTTTAATGTTTAAGTAATTAATAATTTACCTTTTTACTTAATATCACTTTAGAACATCATACCTCCTATCTAAGTGACATTAAATAAACCCCCTTGACTCCCTTTTCTTTACTGACTATAGCCTACATGAGTTGTATAGGCTACTAAGTCATCCTCCATCTCAGTCAAGTGGAAGGGGAAATCAAATTCCTCCGTTACCAAGATTGTTTGTCCCCAAGCAACTCTAAATTGGGATGTTGTAAGATCTACTCCCCCTCCCAGGTGGTATCCTCTATGGGAAAACCTCTCCATATGATCATGTACTCTCGAATGGATCTGATCCTCAACCTCCTCTCCTTGGCATCAATAATCCTTTCTGAAGTCAAGATCAACTTCCCTTCCTCATCCAATGGAGGAATATCTACTGAAGTGGTGACCTATTTCCCCAATGCCTTCTTGAGGCAAGCTACATGGAATATGTTGTGGATCCTGCTAACCTTTGGAAATGCTAACTCATATGCCACCTCTCTTAATCTCCTGATCACCCGATATGGTTCATATAAGTGAGGCTTCAACTTCTCTACACCACTCTTCTTCAATGAGGACTGTTTGTAAAGATGAAACCTCAAAAAAACCAGTTCCCCAACCTCAAAGCTATGCTCTACCCCGTGCCTGTCTGCATACATCTTCTAATGATTCTGGGTGACCTGTAAGTTCTCCTTCAGGACTCTCAATATGTCTTGCCTCTCCTCCAACCAATATTTGGCCTTGGGGGCCCTGCTCTCTCCGAATTCCAAATCCAAAAATGATGGAGAATCATAGACATACAATGCTCTAAACAAACTCATTTTGATAAACATGTGATAAGTGGTATTGTAGCATTTCTCTTAGAGATGAAACCACTTTAACCAAGGCCTATACTTTCCGGATATATAGTTCTGTAGGTATCCCTCAATCCACTTGTTCACTATCTTTGTTTTCCCATTTGTCTAAGGGTGATAGCTAGTACTAGGTGTCAAATCTACCCCTGATAGCATGAACAACTCCTTTCAGAATGTGTTGAGAAACCTATTGTCTCGGTCACTAACTATGTATCTCGAGATACCATGTAGTCTAAACACTTCCCCGAACAACATTTCTGCCACATGATATGCACTATACTCTGAAGGAATGGAAAAGAAGTTTGCATACTTGTTCAACCTATCCACCACCACATAGATACAATCCCTTCCCTATACCTTTGACAACCCTGTAGTGAAGTCCATGCAAATTCTCTCTCACTTCTAATTTGGAATATGTAATGTTGAATTAGGCCTATAGGATGTGTAAGCTCCAACTTTTTCTACTAACAAGTCACACACTCCCTCACATACCATAGTATATCCTCCTTGAGACCCTTCAAAGATAATTTATCCCTCACCTACATGTAAGTCCTCACGTACCCTAGATGTCCTGCCAATGGTGCATCATGTACTACTCTAAGGATATTATCCTTGAGTAGGGACTCAGTGATCAGATAGATTCTATCACTGTAGTAGATTATGTCATCCACTGCTTTGTATCTGTCAGCCTGAATGATGCCCTCCATAAGATCACAAGAGAAAGTATTCCTGGAATAATCCACCAAGAGAATGGACTTTCAATCCATTGAGATCTCTGTCATGGAAAAGGTTGAAGGTCTCCTAGAAAGGGAATCAAAAACCACATTCTTCTTTCCCTTCACATACTCAATTTAGAAGTCATATCCCTGCACCTTACTCACCCATTTCTGTTGCCTCTCGCTCAATTCCTTGTACTCCAAGAAGTACCTTAGGATGTTGTGGTCAAACCTCACTACAAAGCATCCTCCAACCAGGTACTATATAAAATTGGCCAATGCATGCATGATGGCCAACACCTCCTTATCGTAAATGGGGTAGACCCTTTCTATCTCTCTCAGCTTCTTTCTCTCGAAAGTTATGGTGTGTTGATTTTGCATAAACACTGTTCCTATCCCCTCTCCGAATGCATCACACTCTAACACAAATGGTTGAGATAAATATGGAAGTACCAAAACTGGGAAATTTATCATCAACTTTTTCATCTTGTCAAATGTTTCCTATGCCAACTGACATATTTGTCAAAAGGTGAAATGGACAACTTCCCTAACTTGCACATGAGATCAAAGTTTTGTTGGTTCTGTGCTGCTCTGTTCCACTCCCTAGTCCCGTTCCTTTGATTGATGTTGCAAAAGTCATCATAAGACAAGGATTCATGTATCTCTTCCCCTAATGCATGATACTCTCTAAAGTAGGTTGTAAAATCAAAATCCAGACCCTGCTACTCCTGTGCTCCTGTAAGTTTCTCCACAATGAACTATGGAAATAATGGCCTAAGTTTCGTCCTTCTCCTACTATGTGATGGAATATGGGTATTTATACCCTATGCATGATTCCTACCTCCTCTGTGCCTACCTTCTGCATGGTTCCCATTGAAACTTCCTTGGTTTAGACTCACTTGGATGTTGGTCATGAATTGTGTCAAGGATTATTGCATTTGTTGCTACCTGTTGGCTATGGTTTCTAAATATTAGATGGATTTGTCTTCATTATGTTCCCCCATGTTTCCTTATTGTCTCGACTCTGGTTGGTTCACTTATATTTATTCTTCCATTGGTGATTCTGGGAAGAGATGTCCTCCATGCACTCATATTTGATCCAATGATGCAATCACACGCTGAAAAGATCACCAACTTTGATACCATTGTAATATCCCCAATAGAGATGTGCTAGGATATTATTTTTATTTCCAATTATATTGTTTTGGTTATGTTCTTTTGTCAAATAATTTGCATTACATATGTTATTATGCTGATTGAATACTTTCTACAAACAATTTTTATGTATCCTACTAGTGGGAATTTTATTAGACATATTGCATGCAATCCAATTACACATAGGACTTAAGAGACAACATTGGAATTTTATTATGAATGGAAGCTGATACACATTAACAATAGATCCCTAGTGGCTTCTATAACAGCTGCAATACAATAGTAAACACTACAAACTCAAGCCAAAAGCTAGTATAATTCCAAAGTCTCCTTAAAGATGATGCCAAGGTGCTTCCGAGGATCTCCAAGCCTTATGATGCCTGCTCCAATCTCTACAACTAGCAAATGGGGCCCTCAACCCTCCTACAATACTCATAGCTCAACCTAAAAATCCCACGGTTCCCCTCTAGCTCCTCATGGCCTATAAAAAGACCCCCATGGCCTCTCCTGTTCATTGTTTCCTGCAAAAAGAGGACTTGGGACCTCCCAATACCTCTGTGGACCTTCCTAGCTCCATGCTGTTGTAAAAGGGGAGGGATCGGGCTCTCCAAATAACCCCTAAAAACCATCACAATGGGTTATCGAACCCCCACCAACCTTCATAGTCTCTCTATGTTCCCACAAACCTGGAAAGAGGTAAATAAATCCTTTATGAAACCCCCACGAACCCTCAATAAGAAAACCCTGGCCTCCTCACAACCTTACGACCTGCACAAGGGTGAATCAACCCTCAAGGAAGCCACATGAACTCCAGTCATGGTCCTACAAATAACCCAAATCGACCTCCTAAAAAGTCTCCACAAACCCTCCAAGCAAGACTGAAGACAACCTGCAATAAGATGAAGCTCCAATGGAAATCTTGAATGGATCTCCCTCTTGTCTAGCTAGAGTGGGTGTTACACCACTGAAACCAAACCAACAATGGAGGGTTTTTGAAAAAACCCCAACAAAAAACTTGGCTACAAGGCCACTCTAAATAAGAGATCAAATCATAATGCTAAAATGAAGCTCTACCCCTCCTTTTATTCTTCTTCCAAGCTTTCTATATCTTTTCCTTTTTGGACCAAATCAAACATGACCCTTATTTCCATTTTAATATTTACTTAAACATTAAAAGTCACTTTAAATGATTAAGTAATTAATAATTTACTTTTTTACTTAATATCACTTTAGAACATCACACCTCCTAGCTAAGTGACATTAAATAAACCCCCTTGACCCCCTTTTCTTTACTGACTATAGCCTACAGGAGTCATATAGGCTACTAAGTCATGTTCCGTCTCGGTCAAGTGGAAGGGGACATCACAAGAACACATGAACTCGACTCTTCTAGAAAGAGAAAGTTGCATGCTCATCAATGCCAATTTGCATCAAGAGTTGTGGGAAAAAGTAGTCTCTACTACTTTCTATTTGATAAATCGATCACCATCAATTGCAATAGATTGTAAAATACCTGAAGAGGTATGGAAAGGGCATTCCTTGATTATTCAACTTTTAAATTTTTTGGTTGTGAAGCTTATGATATTACTCCTATGAACCAACATTCTAAGTTAGAACCAGGTCAAAGAAATATATTTTTGTTGATTATGAAGATGTAGCAAAGGGATATAGATTATGGGATCCTACTTTCTACAAAACTATCATTAGCAGAGATGTAATAATTAATGAATCTCCTTGCATTAGATTAGATAATGTACAAGTTGATGTGAAATAAGAACATGTACCATTAAATCAAAAAATTCAGTTGGACACCCAACCATATACAAACAGAAGGAAGCAAGAAGAAGCTTCTGATGAAAAACAAGTTATATATGCTAAAGATATTCAGGAGAACGTGGAAATTCCACAAACAATACCAAGAAGATGTACATGGGAGAGAAATCCCCCTAAGAGGTATATCATTTTTTTTTCATCCGTTTCTTTGATTACTAACAATGGGAAAACTTTGATCCAGGTGAATATCGATGGCCACCCACCTTTTCCAACTGGTTCAAAACAATTTTTTGGCAATTTTGGCAATTTACTATTTTTAGCAGTTTTTAACTTTCGAGGCTAGTTTAAGATCCTAAAAGAAGTTCTTTCATGATCATGCACCTCAATTATAGCTAAAGGATTTTATTGAACCACCTAAATTAATCTCCTCATCAATACATTTCCAACGAGATATTTTGCGCCCTAAACAGAGATTGTATGCAAAAGTTACGACCCCAAGAAGTTAATGTACTAACTTACCCCAATGGGGCCCACATGAATTTTGGCGCTTCATCTCGTAGGGTTAGTTTTTTGGATGTATATGGTTTTGGCATTCACATTTTATTGTAAAAATGCCTCCAAATCCTCATTGTACTCATCTTCTTGCGAATGAGCATAGCTGTCACATCTCTTCTCAGAGATAAGCTGCCACCATTTTAACAAGCTTGTTTTTAGTCTGCATTTTACAGTTTTCAACATATTTATTATTTAATAGAAGTCAAGTTTTACTATATCTCTGTTATTTTTCATTGTGTCTCTTTGTTAACATTATAAATCTGTGGTTTCATTTCGTTTCGCTCATAAATTTGGATCAGTGGTTTCAGAGTGGTCTGCTTCTTGTCGTTTTTTAATGCATGTCCTTGACGCAGTCAGGGTATATAGAGTTGGGTCATGAGCTTGTTTCTCTTGAGGAAAAATTCTCTCACATGCCCAAGAAACCGCCCATGGAGGGTGAAAATAAATATGAAAGGACAATATATCCTTTCAAAATGTTGCTTGAGGAATCCCTTGAGTGATAGAGGAATGAGATGATGGAAAAATTCTCACAAATCCTTTGATGAATTCTGACAAACGATGCATCTACCTCAAGCGGAAGCACCACCCCATTCATGGTACAAATCAATTTGATATTCCTATATTTGAATATCAAATAGATGAAGATGCCATAGATAAATGGTTAAACCTTATACAAGGGTATTTTTCTTTCCACAACTTTTCTGATAGAGAAAAAATTATATTTGCGCTCCTCAAGGCTGTCCCCCATGTCAAAGATTGGTGGGAGACTTTATGTGAGAAAAATGAAAAAAAAAGGATCCATTTTATTTTTAGTTTCACTCACTTGGGATTCCTTTAGGGATTCTATTAAGAAACAATACTACCCTGTTGAAAGTTACGATGACTTGTATACATGATGGACCACACAACGACATGAAAGAGACCAAACAGTCCTAGAGTTCACCAATGTCTTCCATACCTTGCACACCAAGATGGGTATAAAATATTCTGAGTGAAATATGGTGCTCAAGTACAATGACAGTTTGCATAGACACATCCAGACATAAATGGATTTTTTGGACATATCATCTTTGGGCGCGACCTATCGATATGCCGTCAAAATCGAGTAGAAGCTTAAACAAAAAAAGTGACAATTTGGGTTCGGGAACCCCTCACAAAATAAGCAGGGAAAGGGTAGACCTAAACCATAGAAAAAAGGACAGAGAAAATATGGGAAACCTCATGACAAATGGTCCAAGCCACAAGCAAATAAGGACAGAGGGAAGATGAAGAAAGATACCAGGAAGTGGTGTGACTTCCTTAAGAGACCCTAGCATAACACTACTGATTTCCCCTCAAAGAAATCATTAGTGGTTGAAGTAAAAGCCTATGAATCAGATACAGGTTCTGGCTCTAAGTTAGAACCATAGAAGGGGAGACGGATCATTGACGTGGAACCCAATGCCACTTTTTCTACCACCAAGATCCAGCCTGGTGAACCTGATCAGCCAATGGAAGGAGAGTGCCTCTTTCATTCACATATATGGGTTAAATGCACTCCACTCCACTTCATCATTGATATCCATAGCAAGAAAAACCTCATCTCAGCAGAGGTCATCAAGCATCTATCCCTATCGACAATGTTGCACCCGCAACCCTACACCATCAGATGGATTCATCAAGGAAGCGATCTTGATGTTAGCCAACAATGTCTCCTGTCGTATGACATCAAGCCATTCAAAGATGAGGTATTGTGTGATGTTTCTCCTCTTGAAGTTTGTGATGTTTTTTTGGGCCAACATTATTTATGGAAACATCATGCTATATATGAGTCTAGGCCTCGCAATGATATTATTACTTTGAATAGGAAATTGTACAAGATACCTGAGGTAGTCCCACCTATTTCCATTTCCTTGATCTCTGCCAAGAAATGCAGGAAGGCCATTTCTCAGACCGGGAAATTTGTCTTCTTCTTGATTCTCTCTCAGAGTGAGAAAAAGGTTTTAGCCACATCCATGGCCTCCGCGGTTGACCTCTCCATGTAGTAGAAGAAAGTGGACAAGGTCGTGGTATAATACAAAGACATCTTCTCATCACCTACTGGAGTACCTATGCACTGTCAGGTCAAGCATCCCATTGATATGACCCCTGGCGCATCGCTACCAAATGGGCCAATCTATCATCTCTCTCTGCTAGAAAATGAGGAGATCAAGCGTCAGATCCAAGAAATTATCCACAAGGGGCACATTTGACCCAACTCATCACCTTGTGGAAGCCCAATCGTGTTGGTGCAAAATAAACATGCAACTTGACAAATCTGCATTGATTACTGGGCCCTAAGAAAAAATCACAGTTAGGAACTGGTACCCGATTCCCTGAATCAACGATCTCCTTGATCATCTCAAGGGGGCCAAATACTTCAGTAAGATTGGTCTAAATTATGGCTACCATCAGGTCCCAATAAAATAGACATATGTATGGAAAAATTCCTTCAACTCAAAAGAAGGTCTTTTTGAATCACTGTTCATGCCCTTTGGTTTGATGAATACCCCAACAACTTTCATAAGGTTGATGGAAAATATCCCGCGACCTTTCACTAATTATTTTGTGGTGGTGTATCTAGATGACATTTCCATCTACACCAAGACTTGGGCAGAACAATTGCAACATATTCAATAGGTTATTCACACTCTATGACAACACAAGCTATATGCCAACTTGGAAAAATGATGCTTCGGCATGGACAAGGTCCAACACCTATGCTACGTTGTTGATGTGCATGGTGTGCATGTTGATAAAACCAATATTCAAGTCATGTGTGACTAATAAACCTCAACCATGCTCACTGAGCTTCTTCATACCTTCTTAGGCCTTTCCAATTTTTATTGCATGTTTCATGTTGGGATTGTCCCATATTGCATGGGCCCTTAGTCAAATAACCAGAGGTGGTGGTAAGCAAAAATTTGTGTGGGGCGTGTCCCAACATAAATAATTCAATGATCTAAAGAAGCGATTGTGTTCAACACCATTTCTCTGATTACCTAACCTACAACAACCCTTTGAGATCAAGATAGATGCTTCATACTATGCTGTGGTTGCAATCCTCACTCAACATGGCCACCCTATGGCCTATCATAGTGAGACACTATCAGAAGTCATTCGTAACTACCCTACTTACAAAAAATAAATGTACTCCATTGTGCAAGCCTGCTTCCAGTGGATGCATTACATTCTCGAGAAGGAGACAATCATCCACACTGATCATAATCCACTGCAGTTCATGCAGACACAAGGCAAATTGCAGAATTTCCTCCATAAAAAATGGTCCACATATTTGCTGTAGTTCCACGTCAACATCAAGTATAAAACATGACGTACCAATTGAGTCATTGATTTCGTCAGCCAACCTCTAGTCGCGACACTCACCACAGTGTTAGAATCTTGCGTCCATGAGACCTTTGGGTGGCCCCACCTCTATGAGACAGATCCCGACTTCACCAACACCTGCCATATTTTGGGCGCCAACATAACTGTCAATTTACATATCCAGCACGGGATGTTGTGCCATCTAGGGCATCTCTATGTTCTATAAACTAAGTGAGAAAATATTATTTGGGAAGCCCACTACAGTCGAGTGGAAGGATACTTTGGCGTGGAAAAGGAAGTGACAGTTCTGCAACAACATTTTTATTGGCTGAAACTTCGACACGATGTCAACAAGTATATCTGGTCCTGCACTTCCTACGATATTTCCAAATTGACCATCAAGAAACAAGGTATGTACACTCCTCTTCCTACTCTTGACAGGCCATGGGAATCCATCTCAATGGACTACATGTCAGGCCTCCCTTCCACCAGACGGGGAAATGACTGTGTTTTTGTGGTTGTTAATCACTTTTCCAAGATGGTGATTTTTCCCGCCTATAAGAAGAGCATCACGACGAAGGAAATCGCAAAGATTTTTGTTGAATGAGTGTGGGTACACTTTGGGATACCAAAAACCATTATCTCAGATCAGGATATTCAGTTCCTGAACACATTCTGGTCGATGCTCTGGTCACTGTTGGACACTAAGCTCATCAAGTCCACTACCCTCCACCCCCAGGCAGATGGCCAAACTAAGGTTGTCAACCAGATGATTATGCACATCCTGTATATGTACAATTCCAAGAAACCTCACATCCAAGATGAGAGTCTTCCCTATGTTCATCATAGCTACAATAGATCCATACATAGCTCAACCAACTACAACCCCATTCAAGTGGGGTTGGGATTTCAACCATTGGGTCCCATGGATGTTGCAATACCCCTTGCGACCACCCAGGCAGACTCGTCGCATGCTCCAACTACAACTGAAAAAGCCACCCGGTTCATTGAGTGGATCTAGAACATCTGCCAATAGGTTCAGGATATTTTATAGAAGTCCAATGCCAAGTACAATCAATGCCATGATCAACACCAAGTGCCACACTAGTTTTGGGTGGGAGACAAAGTTTGGTTGCACTTGCAGAAATAAATTCTTACAGGGCCTCATCAGAAGATTCATCCACTTCATTATAGGCCTTACACCATTACCAAGGCTATGGGTGACAATTATTTTGAGCTCAACCTGCCCCCCTTCCTTGGCTTGCACCCAATGTTCAATGTGGACCTCCTTTGGCCTTATTTTCCACCATCATTGGATACCTCAGAGATAGCAGAATAATTGAAACCAACATATATCAACCATGAATGCATAGAAAATGCATCCATTGATCAAATCATGGACACATAGGTCAAGGGAACTCGCCAACATAGGATCCAACTGTATTGGGTGATCAAAGCAGGGCAACTTCTGCACCAAGGCAAGTGGCTCACCGGGGGCCAAATTCAATAGAAATATCCTCATCTGATGGGGGAACTCAACGAAATGGAGACCATTTCTTCCTAAGGAGGGAGGATTTATCTAGGTGGATATCGGTGGACACCCACCATTTCCAGCTGGCTCAGAACAATTTTCTGGCAATTTTGGCAATTTACTATTTTTAGTAGTTTTTAACTTCTAGGGTTAGTTTAAGGGCCTAAACGACATTTTTTTCATGATTTGACACCTAAAATATATCCAAAGGCTTTGATTTATCCCTCTAAATGAATCTAATCATCAATACCTTTCCAACCAACTATCGTGTGCCCTAAACAAAGATCGTATGCAAAAGTTACGACCCTGGGAAGTTAATGTACTAATTTACCCCAACGGGGCCCACATGAATTTTGGTGCTTCATCTCCTAGGGTTAGTTTTTTGGATGTATAGGGTTTTGGAATTCATATTTATTGTAAAAAGGCCTTCAGAGCCTCATTGTACTCATCTTCTTGTGAATGAGCGTAGCCATCACATCTCTTCTCAGAGATAAGCTGCCACCATTCTAGCAAGCTTGTTTTCAGTGTGCATTTTATAGTTTTCAACATATTTATTATTTAATAGAAGTTAAGTTTTAATGTATCTATGTTATTATTCACTGTGCCTTTGTGTTAAATTTATAAATCTGTGGTTTCATTTCATTGCGATCATAAATCCAGACGAACCTTCTTGTTATCAAGAAGCAATTATTGATATTGATAATGCTAAATTGAAGATGATAATGAAATAAGAGATGGATTCCTCGGAGAAAAAAAAATCTTGGGACTTGGTAGAAATTCTTAAAGATAGAAAGGTTGTTAGATGTAAGTGGGTCTACAAATTTAAGAAATGTGTTGATGGTAAAGTTGAAATATACAAAGCTATATTGGTCGCAAAAGGGTACTCTCAGATGGAAGGTATATATTTCCATGATTTGTTTTCACCATTTGTTAAGCATGCATCTGTTTGTATTGTATTGGCACTAGTTTCTTTGATTGATTTGGAGTTATAGAAATTATATGTTAAAACTACATTCTTACATGGAGATTTGGACAAGGAGATATACATTGAACAAGCAGAGGGTTTTGTGCAACATCGCAAAAGAAGATTAGTTTGCAAGCTCAAGAAATATTTGTATGGACTGAAATAATCACCCAGGAAATGGTACAAGAAGATTGATTCCTTCATTGTGAGCCAAAGGTTTACAAGAAGTGAGTATGAACATTGTGTTTACTTCAAAATTTTAGCAAATGGGATATTGATTATCTTAGTTTTGTATGTTGATGATATGCTTATTTCAAGCAAAATTATGGTTGACATCAATACGTTAAAGGCTCAGATGGCTAAGAATTTTAATATCAAGGATCTAGGAGCAAGAAAACAAATCTTGGGCATTTAAATACACAGAGACATAAAAAATGGTAAGCTTTGGATTTGACAATAGAAGTATGTGGAGAAGATACTTCTGAGATTCGAGATGAATAATGTGAAACCTTTAAAAATCCCTTTCGCTTCCCATTTTAATCTTTCTTTAGGTTTATGTCCTAGTACTGAGGAAGAAAAGGATTGTCCCATGTACCTTATGCTAATGCATTATGAAGTTTGATGTATGCGATGGTATGTACTAGAATATATATTTCACATGCAGTGGATATTTTCAGAAGGCACATGGAAAATCTAGGAAGACAACATTGGAATGTAGCAAAATGGGTCTGTCAATATCTTAGAGGCACACGTGATTATTGCACCACCTTTAACACTAGTAGTGGTTATGTATGCGATTATGTTGATTCAAATTTTGTAGGTGATTTGGACAAGAGGAGGTCTACTTCAGGTTATGTATTTACTCTTGCAGAAGGATCTACTAGTTGGATGTCAAAGTTTTAGGAAACAATTTCTTTATCCACTACAAAGGTAGAATATATTGCCACCTCACATGCTTGCAAAGAGGAAATATGGTTGAATGTTCTTCTGGGTGAGCTTGGAAGAATGAAGAATAACGTAATTGTATTATGTGATAGTCAAAGTGCTATTCATTTGGCTACAAATCCATTTTACCATAGTAAGATGAAACATATTGATATTAAGTACCATTTTGTAAGAGAGGTTATTGATGGAGGTGGAGTAGATCTTAATAAAGTCCACACTCAAGAAAAATGTGCAGACATGTTTACAAAACTAGTGTTATTAGAGAAGCTACAATGGTGTTTCGATTCTCTTGGCTTGCAAAAGAGGTGATGAACGGACTTGGGAAAAGTATCGGGTAAATTTTTGTCAAGGTGGAGATTGTTAAAATGTGACAAAAATCAATTAAAAGAAAATGTAAAACTAAAATTCACTTATGTAAATACTTATTAATGTTGGTTTATGAAACCAATGGAAGTGGTAGTTCTCGTAACTATGTAATGGTTCCAAGATTCATAAATATATATATGAATCTTGAGAGATGTATTGGATTTGTAAACCTGATTGTAATCCTATCTTGAATAACAAATATATTGATACCTTTCCTCATGGATGTTTCCTTGACACATCGTTAGTGTTTTACCACGTAAATTTCGTGTGTTATTTGAGTTATTGATTTGTCTTTCTTGTCATTTGTCTTGCAATTTTTTTTTTCAGGCTCTTAAATACCAACAATCAGGACATTGATTTGAAGAATAATAAGCGTGCACACGATTTTCTTTGTGGGTATAAAGGATTTTATTGAAAAAAAAACCCGAGTTTAGGAGATGTGTCAAAAGATGGGACAATTCGTGAAAAATCATAGAGGGTTGTTTATAAAGAATTGGTTAAATTTATAGAAGCATCAAATTTTATTTTGGAGGTGCTATATGCCATATATCCTCTTGGAACATGATGCAAAGACATGGAACAAATGGTGTTGCGAGATGGTCCTGAAAAGCGTTTGGTATTACTTATTTTATTAATAAAATAAATCTTGTTTAGGAAATGACATGGGGCTTCATTAAGTGAACCTATTAGATAAAAATTTAGTAGAATACCCATGATTTCATTATATATTGAAAAATACCCCAAAATTCTTTTGTTGAACTCCCTCTCGATACATCTATCCAATTTTAAAAACCCCTACTTTTACTAGATATCTATGTATCCAATTTTTGTGGTATTTTTAATACCCCTTTTTATTTCTATCCCTAGTATATATACATGACAAAACTCTTATAATCTCTCAAACCAAATAAACAAAAAAACAAACAAACAAGCACACTAACATTCCAATGTAGGGCTATACCACTATAATAATATAGTCTGGGTTCAAGGGCTTCATGCTATACTACTTTCACCCCTCTTTAGTCTAATACATGGTCATTCATTCACTGAGGAAGGGGTTTATGTATATGTATATCTATTTGTAAACCTAAAAAGGTGAGTTTCCCCAAGTTTATGCATGCCTTAGATCTCTAATCTCTTCAAAATAAAAATAAAAATAAAAATATGTCTATCTATCAAGATTGTCTTTGCAATAAAATTTAGGAAAGTGATCTGCCCCATAACCCATTCCTATTTTTTTATTATTATTTAGATTGAAAGGCACTCTCATTAGGTGGGAATCAAGAGATTGTGATCCTAGGCCTCAATCCATCCTAGGGGAATTCTTATTATACCTCAGATAGAAATGAGTCATTTCTTCCTTATACTCTATCATTGTATTATTCCTTTTCATATATTACAATTGAGGTTGGACATAACACAAGGAGATTATTTCAAGGGTTGAAACCGAGCTTTCGAAACATGAGACCTAATTAGTTCGCTGAGCTCAATAACATTGAGGTAATCATAATCCTTTGCCCGAGTATTGAAATAAAGAAATTATATACATCCATATGGTGATGTATGGAGGGATCGTATATGTTTTGTGGTGATATTGGCTTCCACGTCATTGTAGAAACCTAAAAACCTTATCAACTCAAAGAAAGCCATAGATAATGAAAAATCAGGGTTTGTAGGAGAGTCCCTTGAACTAGAAAACACCCATGCCCTTAAATATGGGATAACACTATGGGATTTTATGAATGCATAGAACCAACATACAATAAAGTAAACCATACAAAATTAGAGATAAAACACTACATACATAAATAAAGATAAAATGGGGGGTCAGATATGCAACATATCTTCTTGAATATGTAGTTGTATAGTTTAAAAATAAAATAAGGTATGAAAATCACAGACCATTTGAATGTGTTTAATACTCTTATATGTTAGTAGAATAGTATGGATGTTAAATTTGATGATGAAGATAAGACAATTACATTGTTGTGCTCATTTCCTGAATCATGGGATGATTTTTTCACTTCCATTAACTTTAGTACAAATGAGACTCTTGACTTTGACATTATTGTTGGATATTTTTTGTTTGAGGAGGTGTGGATAAAATCAAGTATTGAAACCTCCACACCAGAAGAAATGGTTTCTAGAGGTCAGTCTAGAGAAAAAAGGAGAAAATTCGAGAGGCACATCTAGATAAAAGTCGAAAGGAAAGAAGATAAAACTTAAATGTTGGTATTGTAACAAGTCAGAGAATCTCAAGAAGGATTGTTGGAAGAGATAAGAATCCAAGGAAGACTCCAAAACATAGGCAAATCCGGTTGAATCAGGTCCATGTATGATTGATGAAGTTTTTTCTATTTGTAATGTATATGAATACTATGAAGAATGACTATTAGATTATGGTTCTTCACATCATATATGTTCACATAGAAGTTGGTTTAATTTTTATCAAGAAGTTGATGGTGGTGTTGTTCTTATGAGAAATAATAATTATTGTAAGATTGTTGGGGTTGAAAGTTTCAAAATCAAAATGTTTGATGGTATTATAAGGACATTAACAGATGTTAGGCATGTTCCTAAACCAAAGATAAATTTAATTTCTTTGGGAGTTTTGGATTCTGGTGGTCATAAGTTTACAAGTCAAGGTGAAGTACTGAAGGTGTCCAAGGGTACTTTAGTAATGATGAAGGATATCAAAACATGAAACCTTTACATGATGGAAGGAAGTATGCAAGTTAATCAAACAACAATGGTGTCTGAGGAGGCAATTGAATCCACTCATTTATGGCATCAACGACTATGTCATATGAGCAAGAAAGGTCCACAAGTACTGATAAACCACAAATTACTTCCAAATATAAAATATCTGAATTTGAATTTCTGCAAACATTATATATTTGGAAACCAATGTAGATACGAGTTTAAAGTAGCAAATTGTGTTATTAAATGTAATATTGATTATGTACATTCAAATTTTTGGGGGCCATCCCTATAGTTTCTTTTGGAGGAGCATCATATTTTGTAATATTTATAAATGATTTATCTAGAAAGGTGTGGGTCTATGTATTGAAAAGAAAAGTTGTTGTGTTTAATACATTTAAACAATTTAGATTTATGGTAGAAAAAAAAATTCGTAGGATAATCAAATGTTTAAGAACGGATAATGGAGGAGAGTTCACTATGGAATTTGAAAACTATTATAAAGAAGCTGGGATCATAAGACATAAAACCACTGTATATACTCCCCAACAAAATGGTGTGGCATAAATGTAATATCCCCAATAGAGATGTGTTAGGATATTATGTTTGCTTCCAATTATATTGTTTTGGTTGCATTATTTTTTCAAATAATTTGCATTATATATGTTATTATGATGATTGAATACTTTCTACAAACAATTTGCATGTATCCTACTAGCGGACATTTCATCAAACATATTGCATGCAATACAATTACACATAGGACTGAAGAGACAACATTGGCATTTGATCATGAATGGAAAATGATACACAACAATAATAGATCCCTAGTGGCTGCTATAACAACTACATTACAAAAGTAAACACTACAAAATCAAGCCAAAACCTGGTATAATGCCAAAGTCTCCTCAAAGATGATGTGAAGCTACTTCCAAGGCTCTCCAAGCCCCATAATTCCTACTTCAATCTGTAGAACCAACAAATGGGGCCCTAGAACCTCCTCCAATACTCATAGTTTATCCTAAAAAACCCACAGATCCCCTCTATCTCCTCACAGCTTGCAAAAATACCCCAACGACCTCTCATGTTTCTTATTGCCTGCAAAAAGAGGAAACTGGTCCTCCCAATACTTCCACGGACCTACCCAGCCTCAAGCTGCTATAAAAAGGGAGGGATCAGGCCCTCCAAATAGTACCTAACATCCCTCACAATGGGTTATCAAACCCCCACCAACCCTCACAGTCTCTCTACATGCCCACGACCCTGCAAAGAGGTAAATCAATCTTCTATGAAACCCCCACAAACCCTCAATAAGATAGTCGTAGCCTCCTCACATCCTTATGGAATACACAAGGGTGAATCAACCCTAAGTGAGTCTCACGAACCTCCTCTAGCCATGGTCCTGCAAATAACCTAGATCAACCTCCTCAAAAAGCTCCACAAACCCTCCAAGCAAGACTGAAGACAACCTGCAATAAGATCAAGCTCCAATGGAAATCTTGAATGTATCTCCCTCTTGTCTATCTAGGGTGGATGTTGTACCAACGAAACCAAACCAAAAATGGAAGGGTTTCGCCAAAACTCCAATGAAAACCTTGGCTCCAAGAGCACTCCAAATAAGAGATCAAATCATAATTCCAAAGTGAAGCACTACCCCTCCTTTTATTCTTCTTCCAAGCCTTCTAGATATTTCCCTTTTTTGACCAAATAAAAAATGACCCTTATTTCTGTTTTTAATGTTTACTTAAACATTAAAAGTCACTTTTAATGTTTAAGTAATCAATAATTTACCTTTTTACTTAATGTCACTTTAGAACATCAAACCTCCTAGATAAGTAACATTAAATAAATCCACTTGACTCCCTTTTCTTTACTGAGTATAGCATACATGAGTCGTATAGGCTACTAATTCATCCTTCATCTCAGTCAAGTGGAAGGGGACATCACAATCCTCACTTCCGAGGATTGCTTGTCCCCAAGCAACTTTAAATTCGACATGCTGTAAGATATGTTGCCCCTCCCAAGTGGAATCATCTGTGGGAAAACCTCTCCATATTTCTAGGTACTACCGAATGACTCTGCTCCTTAGACTCCTCTCCCTAGATAATCCTTTTTGGATTCAAAACCAATTTCCCTTCCTCATCCAGTGGAAGAAAATATGTCGAAGTGGTGACCTGCTATCCCAATGAATTCTTGAGGCAAGATACATGGAAGAGGTTGCGGGTCCTGGTATCCTCTGGAAACTCTTAGAACTCATATGCCACCTCTCCGATGCTCCTAATCACCCGATATGCTCCATAGAAATGATGATTCAACTTCTCTACGCCACTTTTCTTCAATGAGGATTATTTGTACGGATGCAACCTTAGAAAGACCAGATCCCCAACCTCAAAGATTTTCTTTGTTAGCTCTCTGTAAACTTCGTTCAGCTGATAAATGAATGAAAAAGGAAACCTACAAACCAACTTTGAGATCCAAAACTAGCTTTTTGGACCTAGAGAGGGCTCTCTCGGGAGA
>JASDQU010374629.1:106218-130093 GCA_032191745.1 Picea mariana
GGTTTAGGTACTTATTTCTGAGAGGAACTCGGATCTAAAAACTGTTTCTGTAATTTTTTTCACAAAAATATATCGAAATTTTCTGGAATATCACGACCCTTTTTTTTTTCTTCTCCAAAAAAATATCTGCAAAAATAAAAACTATTTCCCACAATGTCTGCCAAGGAAAGTTCTCTGATACCACTTGTTAATTACCTGAATAGATCTAAAAATATAATCAACAAAAATATCGAATACACAATAGATCCACCAAGCAAGATAGAAGAAACCACACTTTATTATTACCGAACCCTTGAGGTAGGGCAACACCATACAATGGATCCTATTATGGAAGGGATCTTCTTCTGTTCACTTGCCTCTTCGAGGGGGCATCCTCCTATTGAGCTGTCGCTCCAAATAAAATATTTTTTTTCATGNCATTTATTATATCTAACTACCATAATGGGACTTATTTAATAATATAGTTGACCTAGTCCACCTTACATTGATGGTCTCCACTATTATCATTATGGGCCCTCTGGGCCCCCCCACTACCTCTCTAGTTACCTTACATGTAATATGTACGTTTTGAACTCTTTTAGGGACTTCACTAAGGCGTATGTTTGTTTATCCATAATGTCATACCTTAGTGGAGCATCCCTCAATGTTCGACTGAAATATGCTATGATCTTCTCGAAGTATTGCTCATCTTTTTGTAACAACACACCAACAATCGTATCCTCCAAGGCAATGAAAACTAGATGAAATATTTTGTGAAGTCTGGAATGGCTAGCACAAGAGCTCTAGTCAGTGCCACCTTGATATCTTCAAATGACTTCCTGGATTCCGTGTTCCTCTTGATCTCATTCCCCTTTCTGAGCATGCAGGTGATATGTTTTGTAATCTCTGCCAGGTTCGGGATGAATCTTCTCAAGAATTTTACTTTTCTCAGGAAGGATTTCACTTCCTTCTTACTGCGCGGAGTGCCGATTTTTAGGATTCCTTCAACCCTATTGGGGTCTATCTTAATGCCCTCTTTCGAGATAATGTGCCCCAACAAATTCCCTTCTTCCATGCCGAAATGTGATTTCTTCAGATTTAGCGATATGCCAAACTTCCTACACTTCTGGAAAACCTTTTTCAGATGCCTGAGGTGTTTTTCGTTGGAGTGAGAGTATACTGAGATGTCATCCAGATATATCACAATAAAATTTTCCTTTTCTTCAGCAAACACAATTTCCATTTCCCTATGGAAGGTATCTATGATGTTGATCAAGCCGAAAGGCATCTTGGCATACATCAACATACCCCATGGTGTCGTAAAAGAAGTCTTCTCCTTGTCGTTTGGGTGTAGTGAGATTTGATTGTAACCCAAAAAATTGGTCTTCTTTGAGAGGAATGACGTGTTGGATCGCTTTGGTATTGTAAAACTTCAAGTCATCATAGCTCCAAGAGAAAACATCTGGGAAATCCTTCATGAGATTGATGTAGTCTGGTTGGACCTCTCAACTGAGTGTTTTTGACAATTTGATTATTTTTGGGTTCTCCGCAGTCCCGATGTTGCAGTCTTCGACATCCTCATCATTTGCAGTGATCTTTGGATTTCTGGCCATGTCATTTTCATCAAACAACTTTTCCAACGGAACTAGCCCCTTTGGGATGATGTTGTTCTTCAATTGTACTATGTACCTTCTCACTATTTGGTTCTGGAAAGGGTCTTCATCACTATGCACATCCGCACTCTCGTCTTCATCGCATCAACACTCATCATCAATGTTTATATTATCAAACTTGTTGCTCATTCGAAGAAATCTCTCCACCTGTTTGTCATCCTCAAACACCTGCTAATGTTTGATATTATCAGGCATTGCTGGCCCTTGTTTGACTTTGATCTCACATTTTCTGTTCGGAAAGATAGGAATTTTAAAAACCGAGGCCAAGGTGGCCAATGCATCGATGATTTGATTCTATCCCCTTGGGATTGCCGATAACTCATACTCCGAGATTTCTTCTAGGAGGTCTAGCGCTAGGTTTTTGTATGCTCTCATCCTGGGGTGTTTGGATTGATACATTCCTTTCACCTATTTTATAACTATCTCAGAGTCTCTGTGCACTTCTATCCCCTTTGCGCCTAATTCTTTCAACACCTTCAGGCCCAAAATCAGTGCCTCATACTCGACCATGTTGTTTGTATATTTGAACGTGAGCTTGTATGAGCACAATTTTGTGCCCACCTCAAGGGGTCTTATCCATACACCGACATCTTCTCCTTCCTTACTGACAATGCCATCGAAACTCATGTTCCATATCTCATTTTACCCACGATTCTTTGGGTCGACACACTCTGCTACTTGTCGCGCGGTTTCCTCATCGACTGTAACGATGGTTGTCGACTCCTCCTCTTCAAATATCAGGTCACTGTAGAATATAGATGAACCAAACTCAATGTTGACGGAGTATATAGGATGGTTATTTGGATGTTTCTTGCTGCTTACCATGTATTTTAGCAGCACTTCTTTGTACAACCGTCTATCCTAGACAAAGATAGGAATGGTGTCATATGACATGTCCATTTGCAAGGTCCTTTTTAACTTCGCAGCCCACAACATGGACAAAATAATTCCAAACTTAGGGGGTATGTACACCATGACCACATCCACAACCATGTTATTCAAAGGAATTTGGGCCAATGACATGACCAAGTCCTTGATGAGACCCAAGCACTTGAATTTCCTCGAATCAAAAGAGAGAAGGTCCTTATAGGGCTTGGTGATGTCCAAACCTAGTTCATCCATGATCACCTTTGGCATGAGGTTGTGCGACGCACTTGAATCCAACATGGAATTATGCAGGGTCATGTCATGAACCTTTAGACTGACATAGAAAGAAGGGACGTCCTCAATATCACTTATCTCTTCAACGCACAGACCAAACAAAATAACAAGGTGATCATCTTGGACATTCAAAGTATTGGGGGTCCCTCCCATTTTTAGCATTTTAATAATTTTCTCCCAATATTCACCCTTTCTGATAAGTTCATTAAAAGGGACAAAGATTTTGATCTTGGACATTTCATGCTCAAAGTTAAAAGGAGGACAACCCTTCTCTACGTCTTTTCCACCCGCTTCCCGACTTGTTTCTGCCATCTTCCTAGGGGCCTCCTCCTTTGAATTTTCTTTTTCAGTCGCATCCTTGGTCATGTTCTTTGGCCTCGGTCAGCTTGTGGAAGGGGTGTTCTCCATAGATTTCCTTATGGGATTTGTCTGTTGAGGTTTAGTATGTGCCTCCTTGTTCTTGAGGTTATATTTCTTCTGAAAGTGCATGATGGCGTTCTGATAACCTTTCCTGAACTCTTCTGTTTCCCAGGACAACACATCATACGTTTCCCAAAACAATGCATCATCCGTCTCCAACATAGAATCGACATTTTTTCTCATGTACCGATCATGTTCGCACTTTGTTAAAAACATGCGTGGGTTCTTGTCATCGCAACAATGCATTTGGTCTTCGAACATCTGATTGAAATCCTTGTCCACATAATTTTTTTGGAACAGACGCCTTGTCTGCTAGTCGCCCTAGTATCTCTACTCCTTCTGTCTAACCTGAGGAACTCGACCCCTTTTGAGGTTCTGATTCCTAGGTTGGGGGTCATGTTGTTCCCGGACAACGGGTCTATTTCCCATGAACATTTTTTCCATTAGTTTCTCTGTGGTCTTCATCATTAAGTTGAATTTTTCGTCCACGGACCTCAATGTCGATGGTTGCGCATCCCCTTGGCATTTCTTATCATCCCTGTTGAATCAATGTTTGATCTTCCTCGACTCCATCATGTTTACCTCGACTTCGATCACATCACTCATCATTGAATCTAGATTTGCTGATCTTATTTCTCTCAACAACAGGGAAAAATCATTGTCTAAAGAGTTTGCATATCATAGTTACGCAGCCCCAGGGGATGGCTAGACTTCTACAGGGATTGAGTTATAAACCATGATGAAATGGGATGAGAATTCTTGCACCGTTTCGTTCGACGTCCTCTTCATATTATTATACTGCGTCAACAACTGTAAGGGATTTTTCTTATGTCCCCATCTGGCAAGGAAGGATGTTTCGAATGTGGCAAAGTCTCGAATACTTGTTTCTTGGAGGGATTTGAACCACTTCCTCACCTCCCCCGCAAAAATATGTACAAACAAACTCATTTTCACATCTGCATAGTCTACCTCTTCTAGGTCCACAAAATCATTGAACCAATCCAAATGATTTTGGGCTGAAACGTTCCCTTCAACATCGTAGAGCTTAATCCTCTGATTGTAATTTTGGGGCAAATCATGCAGTTGGGTTGGAAAAATGAGGGGGGAAAATATGGTGGCCATGGATCTAGGAGGGTTGGGGGTTTGGGGGATATTATTAGATATTAGGGCTTGGAATCTCTTTTGGTCGAAAATTGTCTTGTCTAAGTTCGTTTCCGACTTAGACCTGAATAGGGTTTGTTCAAATAATGCGTTGAATTCAAGGTTGTCAATGCTCTACACACCATCTTTGGGTAAGGACAGACTTCTGTCAAGGTAATGGAATGGGTCTGACACTTTCTCTTTAGTCCTGCGCAAAATTTTCTCGGGGTCATACACAGTCTCTACAGGGTTTGTGTCATGATTTTCTCTAGTATAGATCGTTTTTGGAGCTAGGATTCTTGAATCACACTACTTGGTTCTACTGGTCCTTTTGACTGGAGTCGCCAGGGTAAAGGTTTCAGTTAGTACAGATCTTTGTCCCTCTGTTACCCTTTGTTATAACCCTAATTTGCACCAGACATGCTTACCTGGCATTAGGCCATCTCAGATTCCTTCTTTGCTAAAACACTGCTGAGAAACTCTTCTTAAAAACAACTTTTATAAAGGCCCATATGCCCTGCTCCATTACTGCACACGTGTACATGCTAGCTGACCCAAGACAACCCGCATGTACCTACAAAAGCACAAAAAAAGGAAAGTTGCTAATATAACACACAGCTTTGGGTGAGTTAACTAAACCTTTTGGCCATGCATAGATGAGGGTTCGACCAAATACCTAGCTTCTTCTAGCCTATAAAAGAAGGGTTAGGGGTCTCATTTGGAAGAGGAGAATCATAGTAAAGAAACTATACTTGATTGCACATTCCCTTTGTCCCAATCCTTTAGTCGTCCTTGTGCAAAGAGAAATATAGAGCAAAGAAGTTGGAGGACAGTTGAAGAGGAGCCCAGGACCAAGTTCATGGAGCAGTGGCCGAATTCATCATTGTAAGTTGATTTGTTGAAGTTAATAATAAAGAAGTACTTTTCCCATCCCACCATATGAGGTTTTCATGATTTCTTGCATAAATGTTGATTGAATCTCTAACCCATTAATCTATATATCAAATGCATGTGGAGTTCTTTGTTTGTCTTGTGTGAATGTAGGTCAACCTTGGGAGGAGAGCTTCAGTCAAAGAGTGATCAAGTGTGAAGAAGGATCGATATCAAACGCCCGAAATAAGGTATGCTCACTTGATCTTCTTAACTATGTATTTTCTTAAGAATAATGGGGATTAGGTCCGAGACGACGGTAGAAAGTAGGAATATTTATGTCTTTTCTGCATGCACAATAAAAAACTAAGTGCTATTCTGTAGAGGGATTTCCCACTCACAACACCCTCAGGGGCCAAACTACAACATTAGTCGTTCTCCTGGGGAAAATCTATTAAATTTCATCCCTGACAACGATGCCAGAATGTTAGCTCTCTGTAAACTTTGTTCAGCTGAGAAACGAATGACAGAGGCAACCTACAAACCAACTTTGAGATCTGAAACTAGACTTTCGGACCTGGAGAGGGCTCTTTTGGGAGACTTTGTCTTGGTACAGGATATGGCTTTGAGCTATCGGCTAGATTTAACACGTTTGAAATAATAAATTCTGGTTATATTGGTGCAAGAGAGTAAGACATTGGGATATGGAGTCGGTTCGAGGAAATGATAGAAACAAATGAATCAGTGACTAAACTTGACAGTATAAAGGCTAAGTGAGCAACATTCTTCAGTGAAAAATCATTGTGTGAGGTGGGGGGGGGGGAACACAGAAAGCAACTCGGAGCACCATTGAGGATGAATTCAGAGTTAACTTAGATGAAAACTATTTGTCTAAATGGTGCGAATCCCAGGGCACTGCGCAGAGAATCCCAGGTTCAAAAATACGTTCCTATTTAGACAAAAATAGATATGAATAAAGAATACAGGAAGTATGTACACAAATAAAGGAAACAATACATCCAACTACTATAGTTAGAATCTTTTCATCAAGCTTCAGGTCTTTTTCATTAAATTTCGATAGAGCTCAAAATACATTCAATAAACATTGTCCACACTAGTTTTCCAACCAACCCGACTTACATTGAAAATATCAAATATATAGGCGAGGGTGCCTCTTGGGATACCCTACTCTCTAGCTACAATATCTAAAATTTAGGAAACTGACTACTCTGCGCTGAATGACTCTTCGCATGACATCTTTCAAAAATAGAAAACAACTGCCTCTGGCTGCATCACGAATGCTTGTATTCTACCAAGGGGATTTGGTTACCAGTGAGATCTCATCATGGGAAGAATGATGTGTCAATGAATTCCTTCAACAAAAGGTCAGAACGATCAAATATTCTATCAGGGTCCCACTATCCACTGTAGTGACTTTGATTTTTGTTGCGTGCTCATTTGTTGGGGAGTGTACGTGGCGAGTGGCTACTGATTGTCATGGCCGTTACCAAATGACAAAACATCTAAGGATGATACCTCCTTAAAATTTTGTCAAGATCTTCTCTCTTTTTAAAGATATGAGAATGGACTCAGTTAATCATGTTTCTTCTGCGCACTGGCAACAACTTCACGAGATTTTTCCTTGGTCGCTTCAAATTCTCTAAAATGGTTCACATTCCTTTATTCTCACAGCATCTGTGTTTCGCGTAGCTATATGATTATATCTTGTGCCTCTTTGAGATGTATATTGAGCCACATCATGTTCCCTTCGTGGCTTTGCGATGATGACACTTCAAGGGTCTTTGTTGCTAGCTACTGTCTCAGTTCCCTATTTTCATGGTAATGTTCGACGATGGTGAGTTGCACCTGTTTCAATTGCTGAGATGGATCTCAAACATTAGTTACCATGAAATCTATCCTCCTCATTCTTCTCCCTCTCTCTCAGCTTGTATCTTCAATATGTTCCAACTGAATAACACATATAAGTAATTCTTCGACAACCGATCTTGTGCGGGGCTCATTTAGGACTTGGGATTCCTCAACTTCCTTGTTCTTCCTTGGCCTACCCCTTCTCTGGGGTATCTACTGTTGGGGAGACAGGGATTCTAACATCCTTCCTTCCTGCACAAATTATCCCCCTCCCGGCTCCGCGCAGTGTGATATCATTGTTTCAATAGGAAGACGAAAAACTCCCTTTGGATCCTTGGGGATTCCTGCTGTGAGTAAGAATGAATCCCAGTTGCTGGGGGCTTGGGCCTGGTGCTTCTACCACTGCACACACCCTTTCTTATGTTTTTGGAGGTTTCCATGGTGCAACCCATATTTTTATTGTGCATGGTGGATTCATCAAGGCCCAAGGCAGAAAACTTGATCAATCTAGGCTTGCGAGAAAAGATTAAAAACAATGCATAAACCTGATTCACGAATAGAATGCATGCAGATAATCCAAAATTTATAATAGAGTAGGTGGGAGGAGTAATCGTGCCAAGGAATACTGAATTCATGGCGACTGTTTGTTTTGAAATGAGCTATATATTTCTATAGCACATCCGCACGTGTAAAGTACAACTGATAAAGGTTGGAGGGCATAGGTGATACAAACGCCACAATTTTTCATCTTCTTGGGATTCATAATGAGATGATAATGGTTACTTCACTTGCTGATGTGACTTCTATTAACCACTTTCCTCAACCTGGGGCACGCAGAGACTCCCTTTTTGATAGGACCCAAATCTTTGGGAACAAACTCGTACTTTTACACATGTTTAGAATTTGACATCCATTCCCAAATTCAAGGGCCAACAAACCACTTGCTGACTTTGACCCTTTTATTGTTAAGTACCTAACCTCACATGCCTTGACACAAGCCATGACTCGACTAAGAATATCTCTAACTGAAAGAAAAATGGCGGCACTAACATGCTCCACCCTTTTCCTATCTGCATACATCTTCTGTTGATTCTGGGAGACCTGTAAGTTCTCCTTTAGGACTCTCAATATTTCATGGCTCTCCTACAACCGATGTTTGGCCTTGAGGGCCCTTCTCTCCCCGAATTCCAAATTCACAAATGATGGAGAATCGTAGCCATACAATGATATAAATGGACTCATCTTGATAGACATGTGATTAGTGGTATTGTAGAAATGATCCCTGAGATGCAGCCACTTTAACCAATCCCTATGCTATCTTGATACATAGTTCTGTAGGTATCCATCAATCCACTTTTTCACTATCTTCATTTGTCCATCTATCTGAGGGTTATAGCTAGTACTAGGTGTAAAATTTGACCCTGATAGCCTTAACAAATCCTGCCAGAATGGACTAAGAAACCTACTGTCTCAGTCACTGACTATGTATCTTGGGAGACCATTTATTCTGAGCACTTCCTTGAAGAACATGTACGCCACCTAAGATTCACTATAATCAGAAGGAATGGAAAAGAAGTGCGCATACTTGGTCAACCTGTCCATCACCACATAGATACATTATTTTCCCTGTACCTTCAACAACCTTGTAATGAAGTCCATGGAAATGCTCTCCCACGTCTACTCTAGAATAGGTAATGGCTAAAGCAGACCTGTAGGATGTGTAAGCTCTAACTTGTTTTGCTGAAAAGTCCAACACTCCCTCATATACCATAGTATATCCTCCTTGAGACCCTTCCAAGAGAATCTCTCCCTCACCTGCCTATAAGTCCTCAAGTACCCCAGGTGCCCTGCCAATGGTGCGTCATGTACTGGTCTCAGGATCTTATCCTTGATTGTGGACTCAGGGATCCTATAGATCCCATCCTTGTAGTATATGATGTCATCCACTTATATGTACATATCATCTTGAACCATACCCTTCATACGCTCACAAGCGAAATTATTCTTGGAACGCTCCACCAAGAGAATAGACTTCCAATTTGCTAATATCTAGATCATGGAAAAGGCTATAGGTCCACTGGAGAGGGCATCAAAAACTACATTATTCTTTCCCTTCACATACTCAATGTCAAAATCATATGCCTACAACTTACTCACCCATTTCTGTTGCTTGTCACTGAAGTCCTTCTGCTCCAAGAATTACCTTAGGATGTTGTGGTTAGTCCTCACCACAAAGAATCCTCCAACCAGGTACTATCTAAACTTGGCCAATGCACATGTGATGGCCAACATCTTCTTATCATAAATGGGGTAGACCCTTTCGAACTCTCTCAGCTTCCTACTCTTGAAATTTATGGGGTGTCGATTCTGCATCAACACTGCTCCTATCCCCTCTCTAGATGCATCACACTCCAACACAAATGGCTGAGAGAAATATAGAAGTACTAACACTGAGAAAGTGCTCATCACCTTTTTCATCCTATCAAATGTTGTTTGTGCCTCCTAATAGATCTGTTAAAAGGTGAAATGGTCAACTTCCCTACCTTGTGCATGAGATCAAATTTTTATTGGTTCTTTGCTACTCTGTTCCACTCCCTAGTCTTGTTTCTTTGCTTGATCTTGAAAAAATCATGGTTAGACAAGGATTCCTGGATATCTTCCTGGATTCCTGGGGTGTCGATTCTGCATCAACACTGCTCCTATCCCCTCTCTAGATGCATCACACTCCAACACAAATGGCTGAGAGAAATATAGAAGTAGTAACACTGAGAAAGTGCTCATCACCTTTTTCATCCTATCAAATGTTGTTTGTGCCTCCTAATAGATCTGTTAAAAGGTGAAATGGTCAACTTCCCTACCTTGTGCATGAGATCAAATTTTTATTGGTTCTTTGCTACTCTGTTCCGCTCCCTAGTCTTGTTTCTTTGCTTGATCTTGAAAAATTCATGGTTAGACAAGGATTCCTGGATATCTTCCCCCAATGCATGATACTCCATGAAGTAGGTGGTAAAATCAAACTCTGAACCATGCTGGTCTTGTGCTCCTGTAGGTTGCTCCATAATGAACTATGGAAATAATGGCCTAGGTTTCCTCCCGCTCCTACTTTGAGTTGGAATATGGGTATTTCTACCCTATGCATGCATCCTACCACCTTTGTGTATTCCTCTCACATGGTTCCCATTGGAACCTCCTTGTTTTAGAATTTCTTGGATGTTGGTCATGAACCATGTCAAGGCTTGTTTCATTTGTTTCTACCCATTGGCTATGGTTTCTAAATACTGCAAGGTCCTGTCCTCATTATATTCCTCCATGTTTCGTTCTTATCCCGAATATGGTTGGTTTATTTCTATTTCTTATTCCTTTGATGATTTTGGGAAGAGTTGTCCTCCATGCCCTCATCTTTTATTCATCAATGCAATCACAGGATGGCAAGATCACTAGCTTTGATACCACTGTAATATCCTCAATCGATATGTGATAGCCTAATAGGACATTATGTTTGTTGTAAATTATATTGTTTTTTTTGTGTGATTTTGTCAAATACTTTTCATTACATATGTTATTATGTTCATTGAATACTTTCTACAAACAATTTGCATGTATCCTACTAGTGGGAATTTCATCAAACATATTACATGCAATCCAATTACACATAAGACTGAAGAGACAACATTGGAATTTTATTATGAATGGAAACTGATACACAATAACAATAGATCCCTAGTGGCTTTTATAGCAACTGCAATACACTAGTAAACACTATAAACTCAAGCCAAAACCTGGTATAATGCCAAATTCTCCTCAAAGATGATGCCAAGCTTCATCCAAGGCTCTCCAAGCATCACAATTCCCGCTCCAATATCTACAACCAACAAATGGGGCCCTCGACCCTCCTCCAATACTTACAACTCAGCTTCAAAATCCCACGGCTCCCCTCCAACTCCTCACAACTTGAAAAAATACCCCTGCGGTCTCTCTTGTTCCTTGCTTCCTACAAAAAGAGGACTTGGGTCCTCCCAATACCTCCACGAAACTGGAAATCCTCAGGTTGCTGCAAAATGGGGGGGATTAGGCCCTCCAAATAGCCCCTAACAATCCTCACAATGGGTCATCGAACCCTCACCATCCCTTGCAGTCTCTCTACATGCTCACGACCCTGCAAAGAGGTAAATCAGTCCTCTATGAAACCCCCATGAACCCTCAATAAGATAGTGACGACCTCCTCACATCCTTATGACCTACACAAGGGTGAATCGACCTTGAAGGGAGCCACATGAACCTTCTCCATCCATGGTCCTGAAAATAACCTAGATCAACCTCCTCAGAAAGCACCAAAAACCCTCCAAGAAACACTGAAGAAAACCTACAATAAGATGAAGCTCTAATGAAAATCCTAAATGGATCTCCCTCTTGTCCAGCTAGGGTGGATGCTGCACCACCAAAATCAAACCAACAATGGAAGGTTTTTGAGATCAAATCATAATGCCAAAGTGAAGCGCTGCTCCTCCTTTTATTCTTCTTCCAAGACTTTTAGATCTTTCCCTTTTTTGACCAAATCAAACATGACCCTTATTTCCCTTTTAATATTTACTTTAACATTACAAGTCACTTTTAATTTTTAAGTAATTAATAATTTACTTTTTTACTGAATGTCACTTTAGAACATCACACCTCCTAGCTAAGTGACATTAAATAAAAAAACTTAACTCCCTTTTCTTTATTGACTATAGCCTACGGGAGTCATATAGGCTACTCATTCATCCTCCATATTAGTCAAGTGGAAGGGGACATCACAAGAACACATGAATAAGACTCTTCTAGAAAGAGAAAGAAGCATGATCAACAATACCAATTTGCATCAAGAGTTATGGGCAGAAGCAGTCTCTACTACTTTCTATTTGATAAATCCATCACTGTCAATTGCAATAGATTGTAAAATACCTAAAGAGGTATGTACATGTCATTCCTGCGATTATTCAAATTTAAAATTTTTCGGTTGTGAAGCTTGTGCTATTACTCAACGTTCTAAGTTAGACCCTAGATCAAAGAAATATATATATTTTGATTATGTTGATGTAGCAAAGAGATATAGATTGTGGGATCCTACTATCCACAAAATCATCATTAGTAGCGATGTAATATTTAATGAGTCTCCTCGCATTAGATTAGACAATGCAGAAGTTGATGTGAAGCAGGAACATGTACCATTAGATTAACAAATTCAGTTGGAGACCAAATCATATACAAACACAAGGAAGCAAAAAGAAGCTTCTAATGATAAATAAGTTGTATATGTTGAATATATTTAGGAGAATGTGGAAATTCCACAAGTAATACCAAGAAGATCTACATGAGAGAGAACTCCCCCTAAGAGGTTTACCGATTTTTTTCATCCATTGCTTTGATTACTAACGATGGGGAACCTTCTTGTTATCAGGAAGAAATTAATGATATTGATAATGCTAAATGGAAGATGACAATGAAATAAGAGATGGATTCCTTGGAGAAAAACAAAACTCGGGACATGGTAGAAATTCCTAAATATAGAAAGGTTGTTGGATGTAAGTGGGTCTACAAATTGAAAAAAGGCATTGATGGTAAAGTTGAAAGATACAAATCCGTATTGGACACAAAAGGGTACTCTCATATGGAAGGATATATTTCCGTGAGATTTTTTCGCTATTTGTTAAGCATGTATCTTTTTGTATTGTATTGGCACTAGTTTCTTTGCTTGATTTGGAATTAGAGCAATTAGATGTTAAAATTGCATTCTTAGATGGATATTTGGACGAGGAGATATACATGGAACATGAACCAGAGGGTTTTGTGCAATGTCACAAAATAATATTAGTTTGAAAGCTCAAGAAATGTTTGTATGGCTTGAAGTAGTCACTAGGAAATGATACAAGAAGATTGATTCCTTCATGGTGACCCAAAGTTTTATAAGAAGTGAGTATGACCATTGTGTTTACTTCAAATTTTTAGCAAATGGGATATTTATTATCTTAGTGTTGTATGTTGATGATATGCTTATTGCAAGAAAAAGTATGGTTGAGATCAACATGTTAAATACTCAGATTGATAAGACTTTTGATATGAAGGATCTAGGAGAAACAAAATAAATCTTGGGCATTGAAATACATAAATATAGAAAAAATGGTAAGCTTTGGATTTCAAAATAGACGTATGTGGAGAAGATACTTCTGAGATTTAGGAAATAATGTGAAACCTGTAGATATCCCTTTCGCTTCCCATTTTAAGATTTTTTCAGGTTTATGTCCTAGTAGTGAGGAAGAAAAGGATTATATGTCTCATGTACCTTATGCTAATGCATTGTGAAGTTTGATGTATGCGATGGTATGTACTAGACTAGATATTTCACATGCAATGGGTGTTTTTAGCAGGTACATGGAAAATCCAGGAAGAGAACATTAGAATGCAGTGAAAGGGGTGCTTTAGTATCTTAGAGGCACAAGTGATTATTGCATAACCTTTAACAGTAGTAGTGGTTATGTATGTGATTATGTTGATTCAGATTTTGCAGGTGATTTGGAAAAGAGGAAGTCTACTTCAATTTATGTATTTACTCTTGCAGGAGGATCTACTAGTTGGATGTCAAAGATTTAGGAAACAATTTCTTTATCCACTACAAAGGTAGAATATATTGCTTCCTCACATGCTTGCAAATAGACAATTTGGTTGAGTGGTCTTCTAGGTGAGCCTGGAAGAATGCAAAACAATGTAATTATATTTTGCGATAGTGAAAGTGCTATTCATTTGGCTACAAATCTAGTTTACCATAGTAAGATGAAACATATTGATATTAAGTACCATTTTGTGACAGATATTACTGATGGAGGTGGAGAAGATCTTAAAAAAGTTCACACTTAAGAAAATTGTTCAGGCATGTTTACAAAACCGGTGTTATTAGAGAAGCTACGTTGGTGTTTGGATTTTGTTGGCTTGCAAAAGAGGTGATGAATGGGATTGGGAAAGGTATCGGGTAAATTTTTTTCAAGATGGAGATTGTTAAAATGTGACAAAAATCAATTAAAAGAAAACATAAAACTAAAATTCACTTATGTAAATATTTGATAATGTTGGTTTATGAAACCGATGGAAGTGGTAGTTCTCGTAAAAATGTAACAATTCCAAGATTTATATATATCTATGAATCCCGAGAGATGTATTGGAGTTGTAAATTTGATTGTAAGCCTATCTTGAATAATAAATATACTGATATCTTGCCCCGTGGATGTTTTCTTGACACACTGTTAGGGCTTTACCACATAAATTTCGTGTGTTATTTGAGTTATTGATTTATCTTTCTTGTCATTTTTCTTTCAATTATTGTAATATTTTAGGCTCTTAAATACCAACAATTAGGACATTGATTTGAAGAATAATAAGTGTTCACGCCATTTTATTTGTGGGTATGAAGGATTTTATTTGAAAAAAAAACTGAGTTTAGGAGATGGGTCAAGGGATGGGACAATTTGTGACAAATCACAAAAGTTTTTTTTTAAATAATTTGTTAAAGTTATAGAAGCATCGAATGGCATTTTGGAGGTGCTAGATGCCATAGATCCTCTTAGAATGCAGTGCAAAGACATGGACCAAATGGTGTTGTGAGCTAGTCCTAAAAAGTGTTTGGTATTACTTATTTTATTAGTAAAATAGATATTGTTCAAGAAATGACATGGGGATTAATTAAGTGAATCTATTAGATAGCAAATTAGTAGAATACCCCTAATTTCATTATATATTGAAAAATATCCCAAAATTCTTTTGTTGAACCCCCTCCCAATACATCTATCCAGTTTAAAAAATCCTCATTTTTATTTGATATCTACGTATCCATTTTTTTGTGGCATTTTTAATATCCCTTTTTATTTCTATCCCTAGTATATATACAAGAAAAAACTCTTATAATCTCTCAAATCACATAAACAAAAAAAAAGTAAACAAGTACACTAACATTCCAATGTAGGGATATACCACTATAGTAAGATAGCCTTGGTTTCAAGGGATTCATGCTATACTACTTTCACCCCTCTTTATTCTAATACATGGTCATGCATTCACTAAGGAAGGGTTTTATGTATCTGGATATCTATTTGTAAACCTAGAAGGTGAGTTTCCCCAAGTCTTTGCATTCCTTAGATCTTTGATCTTGTCAAAATTTAAAAACAAAATCTATCTATCTATCAAGATTGTCTTTGCAATAATCTTTAGGAAAGTGATCTACCCCTTAACCCGTTCCTATTTTTTGATTGTATAGATTGAAAGAAACTCTCATTAGTTGAGAAGCAAGAGATTGTGATCCTAGGGCTCAATCCGTCCTAGGGGAATTCTTATTATCCTTCAGATAGAAAGGAGTCATTTCTTCCTTAGACTCTATTATTGTATTATGCCTTTTCATAGATTACAATTGAGGTTGGACACAACACAAGGAGATTATTTCAAGGATTGAGACCCATTTTTTGAAACACAAGACCTAATTAGTTCGCCGAGCTCAATAACATTGAGGTGATCATAATCCTTTTCTTGAGTATTGAAAAACTGAAATTATATACATCCCTAAGGCGATGTATGGAGGGATCATATAATTTGTGTGGTGATATTGCCTTCCATTTCATTGTAAAAACCTAAAAACCTTACCAACTCAAAGAAATCCGTAGATAATGAAAAATCAGGGTTTGTAGTAAAGTCCCTTGAAGTAGAGAACACCTATGCCCTTAAATATGAGATAAATCTATGGTATTTTATGAATGCATAGAACCAACCTACAAAAAAGTAAACAATACAAAATTAGAGATAAAACCCTAGATACATAAATAAAGATAAACAAGGGGTTAGGTATGCAACATAGGGGCTCTAGTTCTCAATATTGTTTTCCATATGAAGGATCTTGTTGTTCTCAGGAAGGGGTGACGGTATGAACTCACTATCGATTTTTTATCCCATGAATCATGGTAGTAGCTAATGAATTGGATTCTCTTATTTTATGGGATTCCATCGGAGCTGAGAAAGAAAAACAACCTAGTCCAGTTTCAGTTCTTGACTCTCCTTTCCAAGAAGAAACACCCAACCCAAAGGGTTTCAAGGAAATAAGTTCAAATTTTCAACGTAAATATTTGAAGCCAATAAAGGGTCACACCGTTATACTCTCAAATCAAGCTATACATTTTTCAGTGAATATTTTTCAATGACTTATTTCCTCTTATAACGCATGAATTTACTGGGTAGATTCTGATTTCATGTTCATACTATAGAATTGCGCTTACGACTTGTCTCACTGAAGTTCGATGGATCTGAAAAACCAATGGACGTGATAGATTTTGATGACCATTACAGTGAATGTGGATTTTGAATCTTATACTATGATTTAGAATGTGGATTTTGTATCTTTATAATTATTAATAATAATAATCTATTTTTAAGGTCACGGGCAAGCCATCACACCAAATTGGTGTATGAGACCTCCTTGTTTGTGGGACAAGGGACCCCCCTCTGCCCGATTTGACTGGTAAAGTCTACGAAGGTATACATACCCTACCCCCCTCCGGATTTGAACCTGTGACCTCTTAAGAGGAAACACATGTTCTTAACCATTAGGCCCACTGAGGCTGTATTTTGTTGTGTTATTTTATTTTATATATGTATTTTTTTCATCTACAAGATAAGTAATATCATGTGATAAAATTTATAGTTCTCCCATTATGAGAATTCATGAAAAGAAACCAGATTGTAATGAGAGTATAAGATCAAATCCATAAAGCTGTAATGAGAGTATAAGATCAAATCCATAAAGCAATGTCTTGAAAGATTATTTACATTCAAGGTTGTGTTTATTACTTTTCTTCTCTTCTCAATTTATCTGATGTAATTTTACATACCAAGTAATCTTAGTCTATCTCATATAGCATATAGGCCACAACACAAGGAGGGAGACAAGGACATCTATTTATTACTTTCATTAGGCTAATCACCTTTTTTCCCTATTAAAGGACCATTGGGATACATGGCATGGTTGACACATGAAGGATTAATAATATACAAACCTCCTAAGATTTTTTATCAAACCTTTGAAATTTTGAGTCATTGAAGTGCAATCTATGCTTTTAACATTGGTTTTCACCCTTTTGGATTCAAATGTGGTGTTGGTGTTTTGTCACTAACATATCCCATAAGGTACTTAATTAAGGGTAACATATCCCATAAGGTACTTAATTAAGGGCTGTGAAAATTAAATGCCATATAATGTGAAATGAACTCAAAAAGATAAATCATTTTTTATCATATCTCTTGCAAAACAAAACAAACTAGCACATGCATTCCCATGATTTTAAGATAATATATAACAAACAATATGAATTATTTTATAAATGAAGGAAACAAGAGACTTATAAAATAACACCTTGAAGTAGTTGATGAAGTAGGATGGGCCCCAAAACTGTTTCAAGGGAGGGTCCTTCGCTTCCTTGTATGATCCACTCCAAGATTTTGATGGTGGAAGTGATATTCCTTGATGGTAGAAAGAAGAAAATATGGGTGTTTATCTTTTCAAAGGAAATTCAAGAGCATAACCTTGCAATGAATTGGTGATCAACTTAGCAATCTCTATGAATTTATTAATAGGAAACAATGGTGGACCTTTTAGGGTTAGTTTCAATGTAAACACTCCCATTGCATTAATGGAGTAATGGGATAACAATAACCATTGAAGATTATATCGAATGTTCTTTTTGGAAACAATGAATTGATGAGGTCCACTTACAAAACCACGAGGTCCACTTACAAAACCACTACGCTATTTTTGGCAGGCACAAATAATTAAATGAGCCGAACTAATAATATTTTAATATTTTGGACCAAAGTGCACTGTTTAAGGAATTAAGTGCACTGCATGCATAGAAAATTGAAGATATAATGTGTTATGAATTTTTGGTCAAACTTCAGGGTTTGAATCAACTCATGGTGGAAAGATTGAAGCCATATGATGATGAAAATGATATGAATGAGGGTTGAAGCTACCAATAGTGATGTACAAGACTAACAATACTCATGGCAAAGTAAGTGAGCAAAAATATGGTTAGTTTCAATGTGAACACTCGTATTGCAATAATGGAGTAATGTGATAACAATAACCATTGAAAAATATATCGAATGTTATTTTTGGAAACAACGATTTAAAAGGCCCACTTACAAAACCACTGCGTTATTTTTTGGTAGGCACAAGTCATTAAATGAGCCGAACTAATAATATTTTAAAATTTTGAACCAAAGTGCACTATTTAAGGAATTAAGTGCATAGAAAGTTGAGGATATAATGTGTTATGAGTTTTTGGTCAAACTTCAGGGTTTGAATGAACTCATGGTGGCAAGATTGATGCCACATGATGATGAAAATGATAGGAATGAGGGTTGAAGATACCAATAGTGATGTACAAGGCTAACAATACCCATGACAATGTAAGTGAGCAAAATTAGGGTGATAATAGTCTCCCCTTGATATATGAGGTCATTTAACAATACCCATGACAAAGTAAGTGAGAAAAATTAGGGTGATAATAGTCTCCCCTTAATATATGAGGTCATGAGCACATTGTATGATTGAAGTATGTCACAAGTTTCTGTCTTTTAAATCAAAAGAAAAGAACCACATAAATGAGGAGTAAAAGTGACCAAAGGGGAATAACACCTCCAAAGAAGATCCATGGAGATCCAATTCCAAACAACCAACCAAAGGAGTAAGGTGTGTATATGATCTCAGTATGAAAGAGAAAGACATATCCATGCTTGTAGGACTGTCACAATACAAAATATTGACTACGCAGACTACCAATCCTAATAGGGAAACAATGGCATGAGTGTCAAAATGCATAGGGGTACTAATGAGTGACAACCCATGGGAATAATGTAATATTCGGTAAGGGTGAATGAAAAGGTAGATGTACTAGGTCACTTACTTGGACTCTCAGGGTGGGTTTCCTATAAGTATAACAAGAATCAACAAAGAAGGAAAAATGCATGAAATTCAAAAGAAATTTGTAACTTATATGCTAGTTTGAAGAAATATACCTATAAGAGTAGTAATAGTAATGCCCTGGATAAATATTAGAACAAAAATGATGTCCAAAGATATAGAAACAAGACTACACCATAAAAGCGCATTTGAAAATTAAACCAATGGTGCATGATTGTAAACTTTACAAAGAAACCAGGGTTATTAAGTGGAGTACCTAACAACAAAAGATAATAAAGCAAAGGGGAAGAGCATGGAATACATACAAACTTGATGGTACAAATGACACATCAAATAGAGGTTGGATGAGGTCATATGGAGTAAAAGAAAATCAAGAATGTTCTTTAAATACATGGGAGGTGGTCCAAAAATCTAAATTCCATTTTCACTATTTCAAGTTCCAAGTCACTCATGGGACCCCAAAATTCCAAGCAACATCTTCCATTCTAGTCAAGACACTTTTTCTAGAGAAAAGTACACGTTAATCATGTAAAAATAAGAAAAAAATATGCACTCTAATGTGACCAAACATGATAAGGATTCGATGGAGGGAGAGGGACTTTTTGATTTTGCAAGGATAGATCTCTCAGGACTAGGTCATTTGGGGACTTCTCATATGACAAGGGATTCTCAAGTCCTGGAGAACCATATGTAATTTGATGCTCATGGGCTCACAGTCAAAGAAAAAAAATCCACAGAGGAAGTAGTCGCGACTTAGAACCCTTCTTCTCTTGTCACGGTTCCTCGGTAGTCTCTTGGCTGTCAATGTATCCATAACACTCTCCGTGGGATGAATTCGTAGGTCCCTTGGGATCTTGTCAATGCGCGGGATTGCGTAAATGATCTGCAACTATGCCTTACAATGTTCATTAAAATACTCAAACCATCCAATGTCCGTCTGTGGGGTTTGGCAATGTATTTTCCATTAAAGCTGATGGAGACCACCAAATTCCATAAAATTACGAAGGACGTGGGAGTGTTTTATTTTTCCAGGTCAATTGATTTTGATAAGTATCTCACTGAGGATCGAAAGTCCTTAATTTTCAAAACTTTTTCCTTTTCTATCATGTTCTTCTTTTTCCTTTCTATCCTTTTGTTGTCAAGCAAAGGATGAAAACACATCACTTTACAAATGCTCTTGATGTTGTGTGATATATTGTGGTAAAGGAATAGTTTCTAGATCTATATGTACACTTCATATCATCCGAAAATTATGTGCTAGTGGAAAACCAAAAAAAAAACCATTGCTGGAAGCATTGTAAGTTTACTTGTACTTTTTGAAATTAGGTTACACTCTCAATGGGTGCATTTTTCGATTGAATCCTCACTCTTCATTTTCTAAGTTTCCATTGTCCAGTCTTATTTTTAAATGGATCGAATTGATGAATTATCAGAGTTACTGAGCACACTTATACTCTCAACTGATGACAATATGGTGACAACTGACAAAAAAACTCTCTAGTCTGTTCTAACTTGTTTGCATGTTTCACAAGACAAAGTAGAACTGCTTCAAAATTAGACTCAGATTATTCATGATGAACTTCAATGAAATAATCTTCAACATTCTAAACTAGTTTTTGTTTAGAACAACCCTCTTTTCGATTTTGATGATGTCGATGAAGATACAGATCAACAACTAGTGCAGGAGCAACTCAATGAGTCAACTTCAGATACAAGTGTAGATGAAGATGAAGTTGTGCATAATCGAGTTTACCGTGATCTTTCCAAGCCCATGATTATACCTTGGGAAGAAATAAGAGTCAATAATTACATAACATGTATTGGATATAAAAATGAAGTTACATTTCATATTATGGATTATACCAAACCAATCTAGTTCCAAAGTGCTAGATTGCTTTGAGAAAGTTGGTATTCACACATTCCAATTAAAGAGCAAATTCCAAAATGACAATATTTTCAGTGATTAGGCCACGTGGAAGATCAATGTTTTGATATTCATCCTTGTGAGCATTGTGGAAAGCATAATCATCCTTCAAACATATGTTTCAAACACAAGAAATTTGCAAGAGTAAGAACCATTGTGGGTGGGTCACTTCTTGGCAATGGTCATCAACAATCAAGACTATATATCGGTCATATCGAAGAATTCATTCTTGAGTATTGATACATCTTATAGTGGAAATATTCACATCTCCTCACATTATACCTGACAGGGGGGGATAATATCAACAATTGACAATCAGGTTTCAAGTTTTGAAGTCCTATAAATCGAGTAGTAACAAGAGAGGATGATTTGGTTTGTGGTCATCCCAAAACCACTAGATGGTTTGTGGTTTTCCTTAAACCTCCATTTAGTAGAATACTTTTAGCTTCTGCTAGACAACAATTTATTGTCATATTTAAACCTCCATTCGAGAGAACTTCCAATTAGTAGATGACATAAACTTCTAACTAAATAGGAAATGTTCTAGGAACCATTGAGCCTTAGAGCCAAGTTCTAGGGTTTGTGGTCTTCCTTAAACCAACACTACCATTTAGTGGAAGACATTGACTTCCGCTAACCATTTGGTTTGTGGTCATCCCAAAGACACCAGATTCATAGAGCACATTCAACCATCAACAACTATCCACTTCCATATTTCAACTCTCTTCTTGGACTTACATACACCCCTTTGGATTAAGGGGGGAGGGGATATTGGAAATGTAATCCATTAGGGTTACTTTCTTTAAGGAATATGAAAAGACAAGTGGTTGGAACCATCATCAGAAGTCCAAGAGACCTCTTGGAAGACAAATCCAAATGTCATCGACATGTATTTATATGTGTATCATATTAATGAAAAAACATTCCACATTTATCGAAATCCATGTGCATCTCACACACATATATTTGTGAGTTTGATTGATGAGCCTTATGTGTATGAATGCAACAATGAGATGAATTTTTATATTTACATGTGATGAAGATTATGATGATTCTTATGTACATGTATGGTTTCCTTTCATGTTATGTTGAATGTATTAAATGTCAGTGTATAATTTGATTTGCATTATAGTCTACAAAGTTATTGGGACTCTTCGAAAAATGCATGAATGTGTTTGATTCAAATTGTTTAATCACTTATCTAACTCAAAAATACTTTCTAAATAGGTAAGGTCACTAACATGAAAACATTTATTCAATTGTGCGATGAGTAACTGAGAATTGAGGTGGAAATGAAAATGACGAAATGAAAATTGGAGGGCATCGACTAGGAGGCCTATTAAAGAAATTTATTTATCTTAGTTACTACTAGTAGCACCATCACATAGTCCATTGAGATGGAATGATGAACTTGAGTGAGACTAAATAGCCCATGCTGCAAACACTAGATTATGAGTATAACGACTCACACCATTGAAGAAACTAATGTAATAGATAGGTATAAGTCCATCTAAAAATGGTACGAAAGGAAATTGTAAGGCTCTCAAACCAAAACTATGAAGCCACAAAAATGTGACTAAATGAAAATATGTACATGCAAAGGATATAGCTAGGTCCTAAGGATAAAACTTATTCAAGTACAACCTATTGAACATATTCTTGAGAGGTTTGTCATTGGGGCCATCAAGCAAAAACTCCCCCTTACCCAAAAAAACACTTAATGACATAAGGTCCTTTCCACAATGACTCAAACTTTCCCCAACTATGAGTATCATGAGATTGGTTGTAAATGAGGACTATATCACCTTCATGGAAGGAGTGAGTATGAACATGGTGATCATGATGAGATTTAGAGTGCTTCTTGGAAGCCTCATTATGATGTAAGGCTATGTGACGATCCTCATCAACCTATTCCAAGGCTATTAATATTTGTTCTAAAGTGGAGCTATCATGTAAAAGTTTGATGAAAAAATGTAGTGAGGGAATTTCTCACTTGATAGGTAGAACAAATTTAATGCCATGCACAATATAAAAAGGAACAAATCCGATGGTAGTCTTAACCGATGTCTAATATGACCACAAAGAAGAAAATAACATATGATACCAGTTAGATTTGTGCTTGTCAATGGTTTGTTGGAGCATGGTTTTGAGGGGTTTATTAACGACCTCAACTTATCCATTACCTTACAGATATTATGGGGATGAAAATTGTTGCTCAAATTGTAAATGCATAGACATCTCCCACTAGAACACATCCTCAAAACATGTGCCATGGTTTGAGACTAATTGTTTGGGGACATCGAATCTAATGATAACGTGAATTAAGAAAAAGTGTACACCAATGGCTACTGTATTGTTGGAGCTTGTGATGGATTCAACTCACTTGGGTGAAATAATCAACAACCACTGCAATATACTTATGGCTAATGGATGATATAGGGTTACATACCATAAAATCAATCCCCCATTTACAAAAGGGACTAGTGGAAATTACAAGGTGCAACAGGGATGGAAGAGTCTTGGCCTTAGGGGTGAACATATGGAATTTGTAGCATATCTTAACAAATTGAATACAACTATAAAAGAGGGTTGGCCAAAAATAGATAGTGTGAATGATATTTTGGGAAGTTTCCATTCCAGAAAGGTGACCACTGCAAGCACCACTATGACACTCATTTAAGACCCTTTTATACTTGTTAATGCTTAAACAACGTCATAAAATGGTGTCAACCCATCATCAATAAACAATATCACCAATGAGGAGATATAAAGGGGCTTGGGGTTGAACATGATGTCCTGATATAAGTAAGGGTGTTGGAGTTACTTCACACACACATATGATTTATTTTT